>JAAZTK010000900.1:0-16613 GCA_036507255.1 Megalothorax incertus
AGCTCGGAGAATTTTGGAAAGTATTTTGTATTTTGTATTTTGGGACGAGGGTAAAAGTATTTTGTATTTTGTATTTTTATTTCGAAACTCAAGTATTTTGCCCCACCCTGCAAATTAATAATAAAAATATTATCTATTTCGGCTTTAATGATGGCAGATGGATCATGGCAAATGGCTTGATATAAGCTGGGTTAATTTCCCAGATTTTTCAATATAGAGGTCGCTTTATTTCAACTTAAGTTCATTAATTTGCCACTAGAGGGTTTGGGAAATAGTGAATATTTCCTGAAAAGCTCGGATTTTTCTCATTTTAATTAATTAATTAATTTAAAAAGAGAATCTAATTAGTAATTACCTTTTGGATGAGGTCTTTTAATTAATTTCTTTTCCAATTGGAAGAGCTCATCTTCATTCATGTCTGGTTGCTCTCCATTCTCATTCTCGTAATAATATACATGATTTCTGACATCAAAATTCGGATCCCTTTTCAAAGGTTCAAAGGTAAACAAATCATTTCCAAATTCCAATTCAAAAGAATTCATACCATTTCCAATAATAAAATCCAAAATATGTGGTCATATATTGTTGGAGTTCTGGACGGACCAACTCCCCTTTTTCATTTTTGTACGTGATAACCCTCTTCATGACAGCCTCTCTTATCTTTTCAAGGTCGACATCACCCTCTAGCTCAAGCGATACAACCAGATTTAGATTTGGAGATCCATGGATGTCATCGCAAGCGGAAAGTGCGCTTCGGAAACATCCAATTTCAATATTAATTCTTTGAAATAATTTTAAATTTACCTCCGGGTGCATAACATTTTGCCAAGATCAGGTCGTAGGATTGGGCTTATATGAAAAACTATATATCTTAGGAGGTAGATAGGGGAAAAGATGACGACAAGTAGAGGGAAGATTGAAATGACGGTAAGGGTGACCACAAAGATGAGAAGATGCATGGCACCCCGCCGGAGTAGCTTGCAAATCCTCGGCATTACCATGTTTTTTTAGGTGGCACACACAGAAGAAGAAGTGGAGCAAACGAGAAGAAAACGCCAAATGCAAATACTTAAAGCTCTTAAGTGAGACCAGCCTATTAGATTCCCATCAATACTTTTTTTCTGCACAAAATACAAAGCAATGGGCAAATTGCTAATTTTGCAAAGGTTACATATATTACATTGCTTTTGATGTGAGTCTGGGAAGTCGAGATGTAGGCAATCAAGGGCACCTTTTCCTAAGGGAGGTTGCCATCAGAAGTTGGAAATAATACTAGAATTCGAGCTTTTTAATTACAATATTCCTAGTATAATAACCCAAAAGCAAAATACCCATTAATTTACTATTGTACGTGATATTGTAGTTTCTAATTTATTAATTTACATACTTATTAAGCTCAATAAATGAGAATCTCATATATCATGACTATTATTTCATGGATATAATTAGGTAACTTTTTTTAATGCTATGAACTCTATTTGACAGAGTCCGGAGGCAGATATTTGATAGCGATCTTTAAGGAAGTCACATATTTAGGTATCTAAAAGTGATAATTTAAATATTTCATGCGTAATTGAGCCTCATTCTCCTCAGGTTTAATATGCTTTGATGCCTGATGCCTGAAAAAATGATGTTTTTTGGGGTATTAGCGTAAAAAAATCTGATCCTGAGAATTTTGCCTGAAAGATGCGCTGCCTCGTGTAGATGCAGGATGATGAAAGTTAATGAATTGTGCGAAATTCTCTTAAATTTCGCAAATCTTTCATTCTCTCCCCTCGGGAATAAGGCTATCGCATACATATAAATGAAGAAAACAATTCTATTTATATGTTGGATATGCAAATGTGGTGCATAGGATATAGTTGGAGCGAGTTCTCGTAAAAAGTTCTCACACTTGAACCGCGTCGAGAATTGCCAAATGCGAAAAAATTCGGAATTTCAATTACTAATAAGGTCGAACAAGGTACAACTCGCCAGAACCAGACCATGGACTTTACCACCATATTGTAATTGTATTAAGAAATACATTCTATACAACGATATATCGTACATACATATATGCAGATCTGGCTGATTTATCATTTTAAAGCCTAGTTTAATTAGTTCCTAGTTGTGCTCGGGGTGAGCTGCGCCATATTTCATTGATATTACATTTGCATATTGTCCAGATTATTTAATCCTCCCTCTTAAAATGTCCACAACTCGGACATCAATGCTTCGGAAGGACTCGGTACGGATCTTTCTAATTTAAAAAAATATTCAAACATTTATTTTTTTGCAGATTTTTGGACCAGTCTCCTCCGCAGTCCCTCTCGTCAATAATGGCGAACGTAAAATGAGCGTTGGCCCTGAAAATGGACAATTCCGATCAGCCTATCGCAACAATATCCCTTATGGGGATAAAGTCCTCAAAAAGAAGCCGAAATTAGAGGCTGCCAAATTTGATGACTTTTCCATGTAAGAATAATTCTTCTTTTATTTAAATCGAGATTAATCAATTTAATCCTAGCCCAATCAAATCACATATCCTCACGTGCTTTGTCCTCTCCCTCAACTTTTTCCTCGGCGTCATTTACGAACTTTTTTCATGGATAACCCAACGGAAAGTGGAAAAAGATCGCGATGTATGTCTTAAAAATTTAAAGTGTCATTTGAATATTTTTCTAAAATATTCATTTAGGGATATGTCCCATTGTACTCATCTTGGGAGCCCCTTTACAAGGCTCATATTGTCAGAAGATGTTGGTTCGGCCTGAATATTCCAATATGCTCCCCTGCTGGACCTATCGTAAAGATCATGGAGGTTTGAATTTTAAAGTTTTAAATCGTTGAAATATTTTTATTTGATTTTATTTAAATCAGAGGGAATCTCCAGATAATGGATGGACCATAAATCTAACCAAAAAGACACAGGATTGCATCAATCTGGGATCCTTTAACTACCTCAATCTCTCCGAACCAAACAGTCCACTCTTTCCAGGCACTCTTGCGGATTTAAAAAAATATGGCGTCTCTGCGTGTTCTCCGAGGCATGAATTTGGTAGGATTTTTTATTTGAACAACATTTGGTAGAATTTAATTTCATATAAATTCAGGGACTTCAACGGTACATGAGGTGTTGGACAGGGAGATGGCGAGATTTCTTAAGGTTGAAGATGCCATGACCTTTGGAATGGGTTATGCAACAAGTGCGGATCTAATATTTTTGAATTTCGCAAAATAATCATTATTTCTGTTTATTAGATGCCTTAAATATTCCGGCAATTGTTGACGAAAATTGTTTGGTCCTTTCCGATCAATTCAATCACACTTCAATCGTGTCTGGCATCAGGATTTCCAAAGCCAAGATTAGTGTATTTAATCACAATGGTATGTACTATTGAAAAAAGTTGATTTATTGAATCGAAAATATGCCAATCTAATTTCTACATATTTACAAATAAATCAGATGTAAAAGACCTTGAGGATAAAATTCGGGATGCTCTAATCACTGGGAATAATGGCAAACCTTGGAAGAAGATACTAATCATTGTTGAGGGCGTTTATTCCATGCATGGGTATACTTATCATATATATATTTTAAAATTTAAAATGGAACATTTTATAATTAAAAAAATATTCAGGTCAATTTGCAGACTACCGGAAATTGTGGACATTAAAAAGAAATATGGCGCATACTTATATTTGGACGAGGCGCATTCTATCGGATGTCTCGGGGAGAAGGGGAGGGGTGTCGCAGAGTATCTTGGGGTTAATCCAAAGGACATTGACATAATGATGGTAATTAATACCTAATATAAATTGAAATTATATTTTTTTAAAACGGTGGTTTTTATTAGGCGACCTTAGCCAAGAGTTTTGGAGCTATTGGCGGTTACATTGGAGGTTCCAAAGAGTTGATTTCACTTCTGAGGAGCCGATCTATAGCCCATTATTACGGAATTGGTAAATTACATTATGTGGGACTTCAAAATAACATTAAATAACATGTTTTTAATTAGCTATGCCTGCATCGATTGCATCATTTGTGCTAGAGGGCGTTCGCTTCTTAATGGCAAGTCCCGAAGGTCCTCAAAGGGTCAAAATGCTTTGTAGGATTTCCCGATATTTCCGGTTGAGACTTCGCCAGATGGGATATATTGTATTTGGAGATGAAGAATCCCCAGTGGTGGCTCTGATCATTCCATCAGGAACAATGCCGTATGTTGTGAAATATCTGAGGAATAAAAATATTGTCGCCGCAATGGTTTCATACCCCGCTACGGAAATAACCGAGGGAAGGATTCGATGCTGTATGAATGCGCTTAACAGCAAGGAGAACATTGATTATGTAAAAAAAATTATTGGCATTCCATTAAAAACTTTTCTAATTCATTTCATAAATAGGTGCTCAAATGCTTTGATGACCTTGCGGATAGGGTGGACCTGAGACATTCCAAACTCCCGAGGAGCCAAGAGAAAATAGAATATTAAGGATTAAAGGCTATTAAAGAGCTTTTACTATCAAAGATTATACTGATTAATTTAATTAAACTATTATAGATAATATTAATTGTCTAATTATTCTTATTGTTAAAAATGTGCTATAAATAAACACCATACCTCACTCTTATTACCTCTAAGGATAAATTGTATTGCTTACCTCTTTACGGATATTGGATTTGCTACAATATTTGATAGACTTTCTCATCTAATATTTTTAATTTTATCGCTATTTTGAGGCTATTTTAACTAATTGGCTCATCCGCTTGATATATGATAATTTCCCATAAATAAAGTTTCTCAGGATGAAATATAGGGATCTAATTAAGCAATTCGAGTAATAAAGATGTGCGATATTTGATTAACTTTGAAGAATTTGTGGGAATATTTCTTATCAGTTCCCTATCATATACAAATTACGATAATAGGTACATACTTTTCATATTATAAATATGAATCCGTACTTGTATTGTATCATATTAGTAGGTACTGATATGCGAAGCATTTGGGAAATTAGCTAAAGAAATCAGTTTGAATCTCAATCTCGCAATTTATTTTTTATTACAATATGGTAGGCACTTACATACGATAGATATCACAAGGAAGCATATACAATTATGCAAATACGATAAAAACAAACTAGGTAATAAAATTCTAGGATATTTTGAACAAAAATCTCTCAAAGGATAGATTAAAATTAAATATGAACTTAAATAATTAATTTACTTTGATTTGACCTTTGGTGTTTTGTAAGCAGCCTGATAGAATTGGAAAAAGAGATAAAAATAGCTGGCGTACATTATAAGACATTGGACAGTTGAATGGATGTTCGACTCGCATGGTTGGCCAATAGCTAATTGAAATTATAAGAAATTAAAAATTATCTCATCTCAATTGTTTCAACTAACCATAAACGTAGAGAAGGTAGACGTTAATCACAACACCTACCACCATCTGAGCTATTTGGGCCGTTGTAATCAATTTGGCGTATTTTGCAGGGATTTTAAAACCGAGGGTCTAAGAGAAAAAGATTTTAAAATAATTTTTTGCAACAATATTTAACTTTAATTAATTTTTCCTTACCATGAGGCTGTAATATGTGTACATGACACTGTGGATGAATAAATTGATGGACATGAACCATTTGAATTTTGGCTCATATATCTGAAAAAATTCACATGAAAAATAGCGTCAAATTGGCAAATTTGCAAATTCTAGGATGGGCTTGGATATTTTTACGGAATATAAAACTTACGGGAAAGTTGAGGAAGCAATAGACCATGACAGAGAGGTGGTGGTAGCTATATTTCTCAAGAAAAGTTGCAATTAAAGTTTTAAATTTTGTAATTTGAGACTTACTAATGGAGAAAAATGAGTTTTCCTTTCCTCGCGACGATAAAGAATGTGTCGAATAATTCAGCAACCTTTGACAATGTGAATAAAAGCATCCAGACAGCCGTATTTTGTCCATGATCAGTCCAGGTGCACACAGAATGATGAAGACCATTCGGTTTTGTTAAGACAAATATCAGTTCTGCGAAGGAACGATTTTAAAAACAGAGGCCCCATTTGTAGACGCCTCATTTGTAGGAATTTAAGCTTACCTGGAACTGTTCGGATGAATCCCATGATTGAAAATATAGCCAGGAGTGAATTCCAGCATAGTAGAGCCCTTTTGAGGTTATATGGAGGTCGATTCCGCATATAAATCGGTCCAAAAAATACGAGAGCAACATAGGCTGCTGACATGATAGCGAGGAATGTCACATTTTGATACATCCAGATCCTTACTTCGTTAATCCCAAGGCATTCAAAGGGATACACATTGGCGTAGGGAGGATTGATTGATGGTGTGATGAAGAAACTTTCTCCAGCATAGCTTAAATTCCCTGGAGGGCTTCCAGTGACCGAGGTCATGGTGGAAAGTTCTTTTCAAAACTTTGAGGATTAAATTCTAGAATTGATGTTCGGATAAACAGGGTTAGGGAGCGAATGAGAGCGGGGGTTGCACAACCCTGAGGATTTTATTGGCAAATATATGCTCGCCTGGAATCCTCCTCCATCTAAATATATATATTTAGGAAATTGATGCCAATTTATCGTACTTGCTCGGATTACTTGATTTCCTACTGGAATTTAATCGAGAGATTTCTGAGAAATCTGCTTTAAAAAATCCCAAGTCCCTTATACGAGTATTATAATATTAACACGAGGTGGGAATACTCCCCCACAAAGCCACGAAGATTCATAGGAGAGATTATAATTTTTTTCACATCAATTCTTTATTAATTTGCCTATATCTGCAGTGTAGATTTTACGCTGTATCGTATTAGTACGATACAACAATATGGTATTTATGAACTTGTTTATCCATAAATAAAATCATTCAAAAATTCATACCTGAATACATGTATCAGAATATGTAGCGTAATAAAAATTAATATGCATGCGTAAGTTACAATTGTAATTTGTAACCGATACCTCAGGAGGCTATTTTTTATTTCCAAAAATTTATTGCTTCTGGTATCATTTTTTCCAAAAGGAAACATAAATTACACGTACTGTAGATCGTAGTAGGATAAATATTCAAACTTTTTATTAGATTTGAAGAATATGAAATAGGGTACTTTTTCCAGTATCCTGTTCTCGCAAATGTTAATTTGAAATTTACGTCTTTACGCCAGGACAAAGGTTAACCTGAATTGCAAAGCAAGTGAAGGCATTTTTATTTAAAACAAATTTTAATATTTTAAAAAATCTCAGGGATTACAATCTTATTTTAAATTATGGGTAATACAATAGATAAGTATAAAAATTGATTGAGAGGATTTGAAGCGTCTTATTTGAGATTGTTTCAGAGGCTAGGAGTTATTGATTTCAATTTGAGCTTTCGAAGGCCACGGAAGACATTTTTGGTTCACTTCTTCTGGAGATTGGGAAAATGAACCGAAATTGGTCCCATCTCAAAGATCCCGTAATCATCTGGCCCTCCGATATCAGACAAATTCATGTTGCCTTCAAGATTAACCGTGTGGACGCTCTCGAAAATTGGAATCCTGATTTTGGCGCCGACAATTTCTTCAAGGTTTAACGTTCCCTTTTCTTTATACCAATCTTCATGCTCTTCTTTGCAAATGCAGTCGAAATTAAGGATCTTTAGAGATTGGGCTTGGGTTTTGAAAAAATCAGAAATATTGGGGCAAATCCAAGTCCATTCTAATGCACATAGGTTGAAGCAAAAGTCGAATAACTCCAGGCACATTCCTGCTTGACCCAGCGCCAGAAGAGCAACTGAAGTTCTGAAGCTGTTTCAATTTTTAAAAATTTTTAAAAAATAGACATTTATAATATGAAATATATTTACAATTGGTCTACCCATACCTTGTATATTCATTGGCACCAATTTTTAGATGAGTCAATTTGGTCCATCGTGAGAGATCAATTGTAGGCACAAGGTAGATTCCGATCAGGTCTGCCAAATCAAAATCCGGCGTATCAATGTCTAAACTGGTCAGATTTGGCGTCGGATCAATCTGGCCAGCTGAAATTGTAACATTAAATTGAATAAATGTAATAATACTAAAATGCAATATCCGTACTTTTATCGAGGATGAATTTGAACTTGTCAAAATATTTAAGGGACACACGGGATGGTTTGAAAACCTTAGTAGGGTATTCACTTGTATTTCCAGGAGGCTCATTATAGGTAAATTTGGTCAATCTTGGGAAGATTTGCTGGTTCTCGTGAGCTGGTCGACTATAGGAAACTTTTCCAGAAGGAGGAATGCATATTTCCGTAATAAAAAATTCCGAAGGAATCTCAATCTCAAGTTCCTTAAGGGAGGGGGCAATCCAAGTTAAAAAGTTGTAGAGATATTTTGAAGAACGGTCCGTGAATTTGAAATTTTCGCTAATTTCAATTTGGAGAAATTTTGGGGTGTAGCTGGAGAAGAATGAGAAGTCGATGAGTTTTAGAGACTCCGGAAAGTGTAGGCGAAAGGATTTGAAGACCTGAGGAATTGAGCCTGTGCTGTCCATAAAGTCATCAAGTGTGTCTTGGAAATCTTCGTCGGAAAAGTAGATAGTGTCGATTTCACCCTATATACCATATATATGCAAAGTTGTAAACGCAAATTAATTGGATTGAATTCTAAAATATACGGATAAATTGAAAAACTGACCTCTGAAGCCTTCTCTTCCAACTTGTTGATGGCAAATTGATTCCATTTCTTGCATAGCCTCCTAGAGGTCTTTAAATGATCAAAGTCTACTTTTGCCAAGAATTTCCGAATGATCTGAAAATTTTTTAGACCAAAAAATGTGCATAATCAGTGCATATATTCATCAATCCATCGCAAGCAAAAAACGGCCATAGCCTCATAACTTCATAGGTGACTTACCGGGTCCGCGAGGAACAATTGTAAAGGCATTGTCATCAACTTCTTCTGCCAATTCAAGATCTTCAAAAATGCGCAATTTGATCCACATTTCAAATCAATAAACTATAGTTTTTTATGGGCATATCGCCATTATATATTTTCATTACAAATATTTAGCTCTTTTCAATTATACTCGTAGATGTGTGATCGGGAACTTTCAATATTTTAGTTGCAATGATAGTGCCAATATGCAAAATGTCATAAATATAATTTATTTAATTTACATACCAAATTATCAGATATAAAGAAAAGTAAAAAATTCAATAATTATAATCCTTTCTTCCTCTTTGATAATTAAGGATAATAGTATATTGTCTATCAGTAAAACCTAATTGATTTGGCATCATCTTAATGTTGCATCATGGATGGATCATTTCCTCACTCGAATTAGGGCGTAATAAGGTTGAGGGAATCGATTAAATCCAAATACATGGTTGGTTGATGGCTTGGGATGGTCAGGGGATGGTAGGAAAGAATATTTTTGGAGTAAAGACGTGAAAAATTTGAAGAATGAAGACCTAGCAAGAACCTCTCCCAAGCACATCCTTTTACCTATTAAAGAAAAATAATGAGTTCATTGAAGTTTGCATTTTTTTTGCACCTTACCATAACCAAATGGCATTATCTTGTCCTGATTGACAATATTTCTCCGGGTAGAATCCAAAAATCTCTCCGGTCTAAAATTAGTGGGATCACCCCAAATCTTCTCAGAATAATGGATTGCTTGAAGGTTTACACCGACGAGAGTCCCTTTCGGGACAGAATATCCTCCAACTTGTAGGTCCTCTTTTGATGGCGTCCTGATTGTAAGGGGCAAGTTGGAAGAGAGTCGAAGAATTTCAAGGGTGGATGCTTCTGTATAAGGCATTCTTTGTTTGTCCACGAGGTTTGGAAGTCTTTCTTTCCCAACCACTTCATCAATTTCCTCTTGGATTTTAGCTTGAACTTCCGGGTTTAGAATCATATACAAAATGGCAAATTCAAGGGCGGTTGACGTCGAGTCTATTCCTGTGATAAAGAGGTCAGTGCCTACCATTATGAGCTGTTCATCTGGAAAAAAGTTTCAATTTTGAGATAATTTCTGGAACTCTTTCAAAATATCGAACAAAAATTCAAGGAACTTAAACTTTAATAGCCATAAATGAATTTTTAGAAATATTATAAAATATTATACGTCATCCAACTTACGAGTAAAATGATTGTTTAAAAGATGGTAAGTGCCATTCCGTTTCCTTTCCTCGATTTCATTCAAAAATACCTCAATGACGTCAGAAGGATTGTCATGATAGGATTCCCCTTTTAATTTCTCATCAACAATTTCCTGAAATATAATTCAATCATCAGAAATATAATTAATGATTAGTACAATATTACTCACCTGAATAACTGCATGTACTTTCCTATGACCATATTGAAGCCTTTGATTCTCCGTTAATCCAGGAATGAATCCTTCGAAAAATAACAAAAATTTACAAAACGAACTTTGATATTTTTGGGCAAACTTACGGAGAAAGGGGTAGGCATACATTGGAGAATAACCGAGCCGAAATTCTTTAGAAATGGAGTCCGCAAGTTGAAGTAACCTTTTAAGGCGGGCATCTTCATAGGAGAACCGGAAGCCAGCAACCATACTCCTGCAAAATCTTTCAATTAATCATAGTATATTTCATTTAATTAAAATGTCCACTTGCCATAAAATATTTGTGCTTGGAATTTGAAAGAATTTTTGCATAAATTGGACTGCTTCCCCATTCTTCCGGTTATCAATCTTATCTTGAAGCCTCTGAAGCATTTCTTGTAGCTCCTAAATAAAAGTATATTCTAAAGATAAGTATTAATTTTTCTAAGCATAATCGCAAAATTTACATAGTCGATGGAATCCTCCATTGATCCTTTCCCAAAACCAAATTGTCTCAAAGCCCGGATTGTGAAAGGTCGTATTTCCTTCCAAGAATCCCCTCCTCCGGTAATTAAACCTGTACATTTGGCTCAATCAAAAATAGTTTTATCGGCAGCAATTTTAATTTGCAATGAAATCATACCACACTGCTTCCCAAATGACCTTTCATAATGCATAGGATGATCATTAGTCCTATTTATAAAATCCTCCGAGTTGAGCACTCCTTTCACAAGCTCCTCATCCTCTGTGAAAACTATTTACCAAAGTTTAACGAAAATCTTTTAAAAACTGATCAATGCGAGATACTCGTATTTACCGAAATATTGTAGCCCAAATTGAAATCCAAATATAGGGCCATATTTTTTACACATATCCCGTGTAAATTCTTGCGTACGCCCAATATATGGGAGAAGAAATGGAATTGATCCAATTAGAGGGAAGCATATTGGTCCTAAAATATCGTATTTATATTTAGGCATTTACTTATAAATATAAATTCCTTACCAGGGGCTAGACGCCGAGCTGGGGTATCCTTTTTCCAGAATTTGATGAAGACCAGGGTAATGATGGACAAAAGTAAAAGGGTTGCCCACATTGTAAGTCCTCGAGAGTGCAAATAACACAGAAATGTAATTTCCTCAATGGCGACATGGCTCAACAAAATAAAGTTCGAGGTCGCTACTAAAACTCGTCGTCCTTTATTATCGGAACTCGATTTTTCTCACGGAAAGTCCGGTAATATATATGCAAATATACAAATGATGGTCTAATTAAATTACACCCTGTCGCAAGCAGGATGCAAAACAATGGAAATTGCGTAGATTTCCCCAGCCAACTTAGAACAAATTAATCCCCTTATTATTGTAAATTTGCATACATGCAAGTATAAGTAGTACAAAATTAGTAATGCCTACATATCTAATAGACCTAAGTCGTAGAGGCTGAACAAGAGTTTAAATCATACGGATAAAATAGCATCTGCAATTTATTATCTCCACAAAAAAACCCACAGAATTTCATATACAATATATAGAATTTAATGATGTTGAATTAAACCGGAAATTGGGAATTCCATACATTGACCGGTTACTTTCCCTGATTGCGGACGGTGAGCTGGGCGTAATACCTCTCAGGGAACTGATTAAATCCAAATATCGCTTTTGTAGGCAGATTAGGATGGAGTGGGCTTTTCTCGAACGAATATTTCTGTTTAATTAAAATTGAATTTATGAGATAAAGCCAATCTGCAATGTAAGGATATGAGGTACCTGGAGGAGGGATGTGAAAAACTTGAAGAAGGCAGACCGAGCAAGAACTTCCCCCATGCAAACCCTTTTGCCTTTTTTTATTGCAAACAATATATAATTAAATAATCATTTCATTGCCAATTAAAACACAAATTAATTTCATACCGTATCCAAATGGCATAATCTTATCTGAATTGATGATATTGCGATTCCGGTCCAGAAACCTCTCAGGTCTGAATGTGTTTGGGTCCGACCAAATCTTCTCTGAATAGTGGATAGCTTGTAGATTGAGACCGACGAGGGTTCCCTGCAATTTATTTTATTAATATTTGTTTGCCTAAATTGGATTGGAATCACCTTTGGAATGAAATAGCCATTGAGTTCAGTGTCATGTGTGGGGGAACGCATCGTCAGTGGCAAATTTGTGGCATATCGAAGGATTTCCAATGTGGCAGCCTCGGTGTACGGCATCCTATTGTATATGCAATGAAAACTTTAAATTGAAATTATTAAATATATAAATTGTACTTTAGCTTATCCGCAAGAGTGGGAAGACGATCAGTTCCAACAACTTCATCAATTTCTTCTTGGATCTTTTTTTGAACATCTTGGTATTGAATCATGTACAATATGGCGAATTCCAGAGCTGTCGAGGTTGAATCTATTCCTGTGATGAAGAGGTCAGTGCCTACCATCAGAAGCTGTTCCTCTACCAATAAAATTTATGGTTAGATAAATAATTTTTAGCGGGGAAAAAATAAAAAACTTACCCGTAAAAACATTTTCTTTATTATTGTAGGTGCCATTATTCTGCCGTATGTCAATCTCTTTCAAATAGGATTCAATCACATCATTTGCTTCATCTTTAAAAGCCCCACTCTTTCTTTTGTCCACCATTATTTCCTAAAATCCATAATAAATTTAGCTAAAGATTTGACGTTTTTAGAATTCGTACCCGAATAACATTTTGAATTTCCGCATGAAGATCTAGCATAATTTTGCGCTCGGTAACACCCGGAATAAAGCCTAGAGAATTTTTGAATGGAAAGGTTAATTTTTGACCTGGATGACATCTTTGTTCTTACGGAGAAATGGGTAGGCATACATTGGAGAATAACCGAGGCGAAATTCTTTGGAAAAGGTATCGGCGAGGTTTAAGACATACTTTAACTTCTTATCATCATATGAAAACCGGAAGCCAGCTACCATACTCCACTGATAATTAATTATGATTTATATTATTAAATTTGGATTATGATTCATACGATAATTGGCTTAATTGAATACCAAAACATTTGTGGAAGGGATCTGGAAGAATTTCTGCATGAATTGGACACCGCATCCACCACGATCATCAATGGATTCCTTGAGCCTCTGAAGCATTTCTTGAACTTCCTATTGCACAAAATTCAGGAATAAAATGTCATAAATTAAACTACCAGCTTACATAGTCGAGAGAGTCCTCCATTGACCCTTTCCCAAAGCCAAACATCCTCAGAGATCTGGAAATCAATCAAGATGCCAAATTTGAAATCAACCCCAAAATAAATAAAGGGTGGCAGAATTTAGATTGATAACCTTATGGTAAATTGCCGTATTTCTTTCCAAACTTCACTCTTCCCCAATAGGAGCCCTAGGATTTAAATTCAAAATCAATTATACACAATTAATTAAAAAAACCCCACCTAGCGGTTTGCCAAATGAGCGTTCATAATGCATAGGATGATCATTTAGCCGATTGATCCATTCATCCGAAGATAAAATATGTTGAACTAATTCATGGTCCTCCGTAAATGCTTAATTATCAAGATTAAATATTGATTTTTATTCAATTAGGTCAAGAAAAAGCCGAATTTACCAAAATATTGGCTTCCAAATTGAAACCCGAATATTGGCCCATATTTTCGACACATGTCCCGAGTAAATTCTTGGGTCTTTCCCGCATAAGGTAGTAAATATGGGATTGATCCAATCAGAGGAAAAACTGGAGGTCCTGGAGCATATTATTAAAATGTTTATATAGGTTCGGTTCCACGGTGCTCAAAGCTTATAATTATAGCTAGCCCCTCTTACCTGGAGCTCTTTTTAGAGCCGAATTTTTCTTATCCAGATAATGGATAATAATGAATATTAGGGCGATGAATAAAATGATGCTTACAAGCATGATGCCTGAATAGATTGTAACGGATTTATTGAATGAAATAAATTAAAAATCTTAAAATATTTAAATCTAAAAAGAAAGTTTATTCAAGCTTTGACTTCGTGAACTAAAAATACTAAAATGAAATCCTTTGGGAAAAACCTTTAAGGGTTTAATTGTTTCAATTAAAGTATTATTTAAAACATGTGATTTATTCCCGAAAAAATGGGGTGTACATGGCGTAAAACATGGTAAGGATCCCACGAGAATATAGCTCAAAGTAAGTAGGTTTAAATTTTACAAAAGGATTAGGTAATATCGGTATTCTGGATTCTTGAATTCCCTAAAATATCCATTAAAATGATATCAATTATATATAAATGTATCCGCTATTCCGTAATACTCAGGCTTTTACGGGCAATTTTTTACGCACACGATTGATGGCTAAGATTAGATAAATATACATATAGCGAGATAACTTATAGGGATATTTGCATATCATTCTTGATGGAAAATGATGCTAAATAAACGAGAATTATCAAAGATTTGGATATAAAATAATATAGAATTTATTTCTGGAAAAATATCCGTATAAATATCACGTTTTTTCACACAATTTATTTAATGATATTGATCTTAAGCTCAGAGCCTACTTATTTTTAAAGAATACTGATAGAAATAATCACACATAATTACCTTAATAGGTAATACAGGTAGGTAGGCTACCCAATTTAATTTATTTTTATTTAGCATAATTTATTGCGGCTTGCTAGGCGGCCGAATATAAATTTGGAGAAAGTCTTCAAAGGCGTTGGCGCATTTTTTTGTGACAAACCTGCGATGGAATGATGTAAATTAAATTAAATCATGATTGACATTAGAAATTTCACCAGTTCAAGATGGCGAGGTATTTGAGGAAACCAGGAATGTAGATATACTCGCGTTCTCTTTGTATTCCATCCACGATTGTATCAGCGACGTCATCAACCTCGATTTCCGGAATGAGAAAGGGAAACCTAGATGGCATTTGAGTTTTAATGTTTTCAAAAAAAATATTTATAAAAACCTGGAATTGGTTTCAACGCCAGCAATCATATCCGTATGAGTAAAGAATGGGTAGGCCGTTGTAAATTTGATATCCTGTCCGTTTGGAGAGTGTCTCAGTTCATCTTTAAGGGATTCCATTACTCCATGAACTGCGAATTTGCTTGAACTATAGCCAACAATGTATCCAACTGGAAGTAGCCCTGATGCTGAACAGATTGAGACCACATGACCTTTTCCACGTTCCAACATGCCTGGTAGAAATTCTTTTAGAACCTGGAAAGGACATTTTTTTTAAATGGTGTTCAATTACTTTTTTATGAAACTTACCCAAAAGTTGGAAAACACATTAACTCGATAGATGGACTCTAATTCTGAATCTCCCGTCTCCAAAAATGGTTTAACTTCAAGGATCCCAGCATTGTTGACAATCATTGTGACATCTCCGACCTCTTTTCGGACTTTTGAAGCAGCCTCACGGACTTTTTGGCGATCAGAGACATCTACGGTAAAGGGATAAGCATGTCCACCTCCTGATTTGATCTCCTCAGCTAGGGTCTCGTTAGGTCCAGCAGTCCTTGACCAGCAAATCACTTTTGCGCCTAATTTAGCAAACCGCAGCGACATCTCGCGGCCGATCCCCCGACCGCTTCCCGTCACCTAGCGGAAAAATATAATTATTCATCAAATTAAATTTAAAATTTAAATAACCCAAGTTCGACATGTTAACCCTTCTAGCTTAATGTAGGAATTAACTTACCAGGATAACTTCATTTTTCAAAGATTTCTTTTCCCGAGGAATATAAAACCGGTATAGCGATTCAAAACTTGAGTAAATTGAGTACCCAATAATCAAAAGAAATTCTATGATATCCCACACGACTTGAATCCATTCCATTTCTGACAATCCCTTTTAAAATTTCTTCAAAAAATTAATAAATCCCGAGATTTTTCACCTCAACAAATCAACTATTTCTACGAATATAAAGGCAAATCTGGGCTCAGCTCAGTCAGTAGTCTCAAATGCCCTTGAAGACACCCACCATATTAAATTAGATTAGTATTTGTTCCGTGCTTTCATGCCTATAGCTCTAACCATATAAATAGTCATGGTCGATGTATTCCAGGCCTAATCGGCGTAATCTCTGAATAAAACCATATGAGATACACATGAGATTTTCGTGCAATATAATATACCTACATTTGAATATAAGGAATTTCCAAGCTTGTGTGAACAATGAGGTGGGAGTCATTAAGGAGTGCAGCGATGAAAGGGATAATATGAGTATGTAAATGGGGTTGTGGATTAACTCGTATGGTAAATAGGGGGTCGCTAATTAGGTCTTAATAAATGAAATGTT
>JAAZTK010000901.1:0-16613 GCA_036507255.1 Megalothorax incertus
CTATGAAACCAGATCCCATTCCAAATTTCAGTCAAAATTTGATCTGGATTTTCGCAATATTTTCGCAAATTTGCAAATCTGCTATATTCCCGTCCTTGCTTTTCATGCCCTCCAAAAAGTGCGAAGTGAGAAGGCCACCCATAGTACAATGCAATGATTCTACATGCAGTTTTAATTTTATTTAGCTCCCAGAATATTTTCCATTCTTTTTAATATGGTAAGACCTTTATTGGCCGCAAGAACGCTTTCAAAAGTGGAGATTTTTGGCTATAACGAGGAAAAGTGGAGCCAAGTCTTGTTCGGCTCAATTTCAGAGGAATCAATACCCGAGCATTACGGAGGAACTGCAAAGATAACTGTAAGATATGGACAACTGCCGAATCAGATCGTAGTTTAATGAGATTTCGATATTCCATTTTCAGGTATTGAATCATCGTGGAGTGAGAAATGCTCCATGTTCCAAATACCCATCTTAGGATTAATGTTATAATATCTTTGATTCCGGAATCTATTTTCTTGCCCTATACTCGTTACTGCTAAATTGTCACAACTCGTCAATATTACAAATTGAAGAAATGTAACTCTCTTAAAAGAAATATATCACATAAAATTATTGTTCCATAAGGGAAGTGGGAAGGGTGAATAATTTTTGATTTTTCATCTCCTTACATAATGTTATTATGATATTTCAGTCTAGACTTTGATTTTTGATAATAATTCAAGGTACTTTCAGAATTTATATAATTTTTAAGTTGTCCTTTCTTTTTAAAATGAAATAAAAACTCAAATTGTGTATAATATAATTATATCAGTGCATACTGCATTGCATACTCTCGTACAATAAAGTATATTAGTAATATTACAATATTTTAAAAGTATTTTATTATTATGTACAGATATTGTAGATTGCCTTCATCCAACCTGGTATAATAAAATTTGATAGGCAGTTTGTAAATCTTGTTTTTACTCGCCTTTTTCGTCGGACCATCAAAGAAGACGAATTTTAACTTCCAGGTTAACTCTTCATGGCGCAATATGATATATGCTATGAAAGTCAAATGGAAAATATTACATACCAAAAAAAGTTTACAACCTGTAATTGTATACCTTGTAAAGTTATATTATGTTTAGATTCATCACGGAAATACCTAAGTACATATTTACGATTAGTATGCCCTTTTAATATTATCCGATTTTTTACCCTCAAATACCTGTACAATATCTGGTTAGATTAGGTTATTAAATAAGGTGGCGAAAAAAAATCTTGCATTCAAAATTGATTCTGGGAAATTATTCCCAGTACTTTAAAGTTTAGGCTTGTCTTTGCATTGTGGAAAACTTGAGATAAAATAGAATTCATTAGTAAATTATTAATCGATAAAAGCGATAAGGAATATTTTTAAAATATCAAAAACAATATTTCTATTGTGCGGATACTTGATTAGTAATTACATAATCAGATAATTTCATAAATACAGTACAAAAGTACTTTCAATACACCGGTTTGCATCTCAAAGATAAATATTATATTTATTATTTATGCCTATGGGCATGAAATAAGAAATTCCTTCTTGGCCAGGAGTCACTAAGAAAGTATATGCTTCTTGGAATCTCTTGTAGAAAAAGTTAAAAAAATGGAGCATAAAAATGAAGATAATTATCTAATGAGAAATGGAAAAAAGATAAAAGAGGAGGAAGGTGGCGGATGCCTCCTGGGGACAGCTAAAAAGGTCAGTTTAATTAGCATTAAAGTAAAGTATACAATAATATAATATTCTTCCACTTAATTTCTAGTGTCGAATTACCCCTCAAAAGGGATGCATTTTCCTAATAACCTCACTCATCTTGCTCTTTATCTGCGTGATCCAGGTCCTGATCATATTTGCATATGCAAATACAAACATGGAAAGAAACCGTCCAGCAATGAGCTTCACTGCAGGTCAATGTGGACCATCAAAGGAAGAGCTAATTGAATTAGTTAATAATCTCATTTATTTTAAAGGGGATATCCGTATTTAATTTTACACTCTATTAATTTTAGGGAGAGAATTCTACATATGAATTTTTGGAGAGATTGAGCGATGATAATTGGGAACTACATACAGTCTTTGAAGATGGGGATAAGGTATACACTTTCTATACGCCAAATCAAATCATTTTGGAATTTATATTTCTTTCAGAGTTATATTCACAAGGATGGAGATCAATATAAAATCACCGTAAGTAAATCATTTCAAGATCTAAATTAGAAATTACTATTTATTTTTATAGGGCAAAATTGCAGCAAGTCCCGAAGACATCCTCGACATAATATTCAGCGGTATAGGTATGTAATACTCGTATTACAGATAAATGAGGTGAAAAATTCAATTTTAAAAATGTTAAATTTATATCAGTTAAGTGCAATGAAACCTTTAAGGATTATGATTTCTGCAAGATCCTCAAGGTTTGCTATATTAAAAAAAATTAAAAGCACTCAAATTTATGCAATCTTTAGCAAATAGATGAGAGAACGGATATTGTATACCAGAAAACCCATGGGGTAAAAGAGAGTTGAGGAATTTCTTTGAAATGCATCTGATAACATTTTTTTCGTTTTAAGCTAGGACCAATCTCTCCCAGAGATTTTATAACCCTTCGGCACTTTCGGCGCATCGCTAGTGATAACTACGTTTTTGCTAGCAAGTCAATAGAATACGACGAAACCGGGATTGAGAGGAAAAACGATCCTGTTGCTGTCAGGTATTATAATGATAATTTAACTTGAAGTAATGTATGGAATTGGATATGTAAAACATTTAAATCTACTTAGGGGTTATATGGGAATGTTTGGATGGCATTTGAAAGGAAACCCGGATGAATTTGACATTACAGGTGACCCTTACAATCTAAGGGAGCTCATCGAGTCATCAATATCCGTCTCGAATATTGAAATGTTTTCTTTATATATTTCAGATTTTGAAACAATGACAGATGTAAAATACTCTTATTCGTAGTACTATGAACAAGCTGTCTTATATAACATTACATACTTACCTACTCGTACGATATAATATTTTTGCAGAGCAATATAAAAATGATCAAATTTCCATTCTGGGATGGATTCGTAAGACTCGATTTAATTACTATTGTCATAATATATGGATTTTTAAATGTTAATATCTCCCAGATGGTTACTGCATTTTATGACTATGTAAAAGAACTGAAGAAAGCCGTTGAGAGTAAAGGAGGTGCACGGAAGTGAAAGTACAAGCATTTTATTTCATTTACGGTATATTTGTAAATCTTGCAAAATAAAGAAATGAATTGAAATATTATAGCTCATCCATTTAAAAAAATTATATCTATTACGAGTAAAAATCAAGTATAATTTGTCAAAATACCATCTCTGCACTGCACTGTCAATTTCATTGGAACAAAGATGAGATTGAGATCAATTGAAGATGCTATAGAGAAAGCTCTATATTGCTTTGAATTTATAATTGTTCTTGGAGCTTAAGATTGAAGGGGATTTATTAATTAGTGATCAAGTGCATAGGGAAATACTACAAGTTTAAATCCAAATTGATTCAGAGTGAAATTATTAATTAAATGGCATAATAGGAATAATGTACATAAGGTCAACTTAAGGAGTTTGACCCGAATCCAATGCAAGAGATAGAGGAAGAGGTTCAAAAATCAGAGCGGACACAATCCCAAGTTTCACCTGAGAAGGAGAGAAAGTCTAGTGAAGAAATGCCCTCCACTGCACAAGCCTTTAAAAACCCTCTCAGCCTACTCCCTTGGTATGACCCATCACCTTTTAATTATACAGCTTTATGCAGCTAAATAGATTCTACATAGACAATCAATTATTTTTCAAGGAACGGAAAGTTTAATAGAACCATTGGCTCTGGGAATAAGGAGGATGATAAGATCTTAGCAGGGAGAGGTTATCGGCTAACAAAAAAGCTTGGCGAAGGCTCATACGGAAAGGTTTACAATCTTAACTTTAAAATACTTTTAATTAATCCTAGTGTCTGATCCAAAGGTATACCTAGCCGTGTTTACAGACCCACAAACAGGAAAGACAATCAAATTAGCCTGTAAGATTATCGATGGGGCAAAGGCGCCCAAAGAATTCTTACGAAAATTTTTTCCAAGAGAGTTGGAGGTCATGCGAGCTGTAAGGATTCTATTATTTTTATATCAGTTATACTTTACCTACAAGAAGCTTTAATCTATCGCATTTTCGTTTTAGGTAAATCACCCCTATCTAATTAGGATCCATTCTATTCTACAGAGAAAGCTTCGGTATTGCCGAAAAACTTTAATGACTTTCTAAAATTAACTGAATATTTGCTTTAATTCACAGGTACTTTGTATTTATGCAATTTGCAGAGAAAGGTGAGTCAGATATGCCAATATTTTATACCTCAATTTACTGTATGACTTTCTCCAATTTCTCTTTTAGGCGATATGCTTGATTTCATCAAAGGTATGTCACTTTTACTCTACATTTTGTCATTTTTAACAATCAATCATTAAAATTTCCTATAGCACATGGAGGTTTAAAGGAGGATCAGGGGAGTACCGAATCTCCAATTCATTTACTTTTTAAATAGCGTCATATTTGACATACACTACGATAGTATCCTATATGGCACAATTGAGTACCCTACCTAATTCTAAATTAACTCTCTGCAGGCTCGCATTTGGTATTCTCAGCTAATTAAAGGTATGCGCTATTTTTAATTGCTTTGCAGTATTGTAGTTTAAAACTTCCTTGCTTTCTCCAGGAATGGGCTATATGCACGAGAGGAACCTTTGTCACAGGTATACTTTAACTGATTTTATCAGTAATGTTGGGATTTACAACTTCTAAACTTGCCTAGAGATTTGAAATGCGAGAATCTATTGCTAACAGGTAAGGGTAAAGAGCATTGAGCCACAAAGCATTAACTTTAATTCCTTTAGCTGCTTTGAATATAAAAATATCTGATTTTGGATTCGCTCGATTCTATTATCACGGCAAGGATGAGTTGTCCAAGTCATTTTGCGGGTCACTCGCCTATTGTCCACCGGAAATTATTAGGGGTACTTTTTAAAAAAAAATAGAAAGTCATTTAAATTTAATTCTATTTAGGAAAGCCATATGATCCCCGTTGGGTATTAATCCATTTCAAAATCATATAAATGTTCTCTAATAATTTAAATAGGCAGATTTGTGGTCGATGGGGGTCATACTATACGTAATGCTCAACAAATCCCTTCCATTTGAGGAGAAATCCTTGAAAAAGATGTACGATTCTCAAGTATCGCGGAATTGGAAATTCCGTCCAAAGGTTTTGTATTTAAAAGATTAAAATCCTATTTTGATTAACGTGGGATATATTTTTCTTAAAAAAGGTGGCTGAGGGCCTGTCCTCCCAATGCAAATCCTTCATGTACGTAGCCCTCGAGCCAAATGCTGAAAAAAGGAGAAAGTGTCCAGCTCAATGGAATGACGCTTGGATTCAAAATAGTAAAAATCCGGAATTATCTAAAGGAAAGTTCAGTTCCGTGCCTAAATCTTCAACCAATTCGAAATAAATCAAGTGTATTCACATAAAAATAGTTTAAAGCAATATTGCCTTAATTCATTCTTTTATTTCTTTTTAACTTTAAAAGAATATCTAGAAAGATTTAACATTTTATGAAAATTATTACTTAACTTTATTTCGCAATTAAGCATTATAAAACAGGGAGGTTCAAGTTACTTAACTTGAACATCAACGAGAGACTCTGCTTTGACTATCCCTTTGCCTGCAACTTGGAAAGCAATCCCTTTATAATTTGCAATCTTTTCTCCGTTTGTTTTCAGATCCGGAGCTACAGATTCCCAAATCTTTTTCTTAGGGTTAAGTACAGCGTCTGGGTTCCTGGTGAAACCTTCAAAATCTACTACATCTCCGGGTACAACTCCTGCAGGAGGAACGAGTACCTCTACTTTATCGGGGGATGAAGCGCACATTACCATTCCCTGTGGGATTTTATAATTTATAAAATATATTATTAGGTTTCATCTTTATCATTTTACATACCTCAGATACAATTCCACGTAGTTTGGAAGGCTTCAAATTGCAGAGTACAACAACCATACGATTTTGCATTTGCTCAATTGGCACATGTTTTACCTATATGAAAAAATCATATTTTTAACCAAATTAGACT
This sequence comes from Megalothorax incertus, assembly GCA_036507255.1. Lineage (NCBI taxonomy): Eukaryota > Metazoa > Arthropoda > Collembola > Neelipleona > Neelidae > Megalothorax > Megalothorax incertus. The sequence goes on from JAAZTK010000901.1 coordinate 6,193, forward strand.
GGAAATATTATAAGTTCTTATAAGGAATTTCAATTTAAACAAATTCATACCAATCCGCTGACAATTGTCCTAGGCTGAGCCTCACCCAAATCAATCTTTTCAACGTAGAGTCCATCGGCATCTTAAGAATAATATGTAGGTTAATGCAAGATTCGCAAAACTCCTTTTAAAAATACCTGGATGAATATCCACTTGCACAATCTTTCCAATCCGGAAATCCAATCGGCTTACATCCACAGCTCCTTCCTCGACTTTCGAATCTCCACCACCACCTCCGCCTGCAGGCTTTGCTTTTGGAGCCTTTTTCTTGGACTCCTTTTGCTGAGTAGGTTGAGGTTGACCTTCCTGAGGCACAGAAGTAGCTTCAGCAGATGTAACCTCTTCTTTTTTAGGGGCAGCCTCCTTTCCCGCAGGTTTGATAGTTTTTGCAATGGCAGCTTCTGGGTCATATCCTTCAGGCTGTAATGAAATGAAATTTTTAAACCCGATTCTTGAAGATTATAATTCAAATGATTTTTACGATAAAAACTTACAATCTTAAATGGATTCAAAATCACTTTCACACCATTCTCAATCTGCGTCAGAGTAAGCTGCCTATGGACTGCTTGAATCTCTTTGTTCAGCTGGTCATTCTCGGCAATTAACTTTTTCATTTCTTCCGTCTGTTCCTCAAACACCTTTGACTTTTTATTAACCGGTGATGCAGTCTCGGAGCTCATTACTTGCTGCACTTGTTGGATCTGCAATTTAAAACCATAAAATAATAATCAATTTTTAACTACAAGTCATGTCTTAATTTTAATATCGTATATGTCAATTAATTAGCGTCATTTAATTAATTTGGACATACCTTTTCACGGACCTCGGTTGTCAATTTATTAATTACTTTCGAATTGGCTTCAATCCGCTCGAGTATTGGTAAAGACATTCTCCTTAACGCAAAAATGATGATGACTTCCGGTTCTGACCTTCTCACAACGATTTCAATTAATTAATTAGCTAATTAGCACTAATTATAAAGTTTTTAAAAGCAGATGGAAATTGAATTTAAATATTTTGCCGAAAAACTTTGAATTTGATCAGGGCCGGGGGATTGAATTTGATGTAGTTCTTGAGCACTTTTTAGTTTTGGTTGGGGTTTATTGAGAGATTCTGAAATCGACTCGAAAACGTTTTTAATTGATAATTTTAATTTATTCAGAAATTGTTATTAATAATTATTAGTTATTACTAATTAGGTAGCTAATTTGAATGAAATAGATTGTGCTTGAGTATCTTAAAAGTAATTCACAAAGTCATAATACATCATGTAACGTTTATTGTTTAATACATAGGTACAAATACCAATTCAATGCACTTTTAACGAGATTCAAGGACTCTTTGATTTGAATTTAATATTATTGAGACTCGATCTTTTGACATCCCCGTTTTGGAGCTCGGTTTTCGGGGGCCGTACTTCATTATTTAATAATACTTGCCAATCACCTTCTTCCTCATTTGTAAAAGTATACACGGGGAAAAGACGGTGTCTTAACTCTTGAAGACGGTGACGCTTGAGGTAAAGAAGCGTACCCTTGATTGAAAGATTTTAATGAATTTGACATATATTGATTAAAACTGCACTTACGAGGGACATTAAAATGAATATTGCTAATCCAGCAGCCAGGAGAAATAAGCCAAATCCACTGGAACTTTCTTCATCTTTTGCGGGAGTTGTAATGTCCACAAAGGGGGAGGCTGAGGAGTTGGACTCGCTGAATTCAAGGACTTTCCAAATGGATTCATTGAATATGTCACTGTTCAAGCCCAAGGGATTTGCATTTTGAATGTTTGTCCCGTTTGTATTTGGAAAAGTGTTTGAAGAGGTCTGGGGCAAGCTCACATTATCCAGTGTCATATTCCGATATTCGGATTCCTTCGGTAAGTTAATTACATTTTTCAAATCCTTTAAAATCTACATGGGATTTCAATTATCCCATTTGATTTCCTTATAAACTTTATTCAGGAGAACAGAAATATAAATATAAAGAATAGGTTTGAATTTTTAAATGCAGTAGGAATACTTTTTTAATTGGCAAAAATAATCTACAGAATTTGCCGATTAATTTACCTACGAATGAAATAATATTTGTTTTATTGTAATTTGTGTGAGGCATATTATATATCATTCGATTCTAATAATATGAGTACCCTACTACCTAAGCTATGTAGCTAATGCATATTGCATAGGTACAATAGTACGAGTATTATACACACGCAAGTCATTAACATTAATATACTACGAGCAATTTATTTGAGCTGCAGAAAGAAATTCAATTATCAATGCATAAATTATGAGATGAAATTATATATCTAGTTTATCAGTATACTGGTAATCCCCCGCATTCGCAATTCGATTCTGAGTAAATATAAATGCGGTTACAAATTAACTTCAGAAAGACTTTATTGAATTTTTTTAACTGTATTAGGTTTCTCTGCAACTTTCTCAATTCAATAAACTTACAGTTACAAAACAAAGTATGAAGTAAACTTTTTAAAATAATACGATACAATAATAACCTTTAAGTAATTCGAGACTTGGAAGTTCTCCATATATTCAACGAGTATGCTTAAGAAACCAAAGACCAAGATGACAGATTAGGTCCAATTCAATGTTGACCTGGCTCAAAGGATGACAATCGTCATAAATGCGTACATCAGCTTCTTTGCCATGAGCAATTAAAGCCCTATAATATCCCATTCCCTGACTCATTGGAACCTGGAAATTATTAATTTGTTATTTTTCGTTCAAATTCAGGGTGAAATAGGAATAAAATTTAGTAGGTACTCACCCGTAAATCTTGACTTCCGAGCAACAAAAGCGTTGGAGCTTTAATATTCTTGACTTTATTAATTGGAGAGGCATCGTAAAGCTTTTTGAAATTTTCCATCGACCCTCCAGTCGGCAAAAGTGTCTTCAGATTCGAATCCACAGGAATTCCGCATTCGGCGTAAACCCAGTCCGTTATATCAGACGTTCCAATCATAGTGCTAAATGAGAAAAATAAATTATTGCATTATATGAGTCAATTCTAAAAGTATTGATAAATATCTTGATTAAATTCTAAAATGCCTTACCTCAGATCTGTCACAGGGTTCAAAAGGCAGGCAGCTTTGTAAATATCAGGAAAAGTTGTGCTCAAATGAGCTCCTATAAAATAAATTTTAATAATTTAGAACTTTGTAATAAAATCTTTATTTTATTGATATTCCTTACCCAAAAATCCACCATGAGACCCACCATAGACCACAACCTTATTCCGATCTATATTCTTATCTTGCTCAAGCAGTCTTTCTACAGTCCATTGACAATTTTCAACATCTTCAAACCCAATTTTACCGAGTAGGAGAGTCGTTGTATCCTTCTTTGTTCCAAGACTCCCAATATAGTTCAATTTGAGTACGGCAAAGCCTAGTCGAAGAAAAAATAAAATCTCAGGGTTGTAAGAATCCACACAAGAAGAATGAGGTCCACTAAAAATATATTTACAATATTTAAAAAAACATATTTCTCCCCAAACACAAAATTTACCCATGAGGAAATACAATTAGAGGCACTCCATTTTCATTATTATTCGTTGGTCCAATGTAAATTGAGGCAGGAGTATTTGAAGTCAACCCTGGAATGAACTTGACCTGATGCTCAATGTCCAGAGAGGTCGAATTCCATTCTGGAGTCGTAATCCGGGCACTCTTTTTAAGCTCTCCTTCTCCAATTTGAATTAATTTCAGAGCAGGAGCTGCCAAAGATGTACTGGTGGAAGCTAGAAGATAATTCTTTGAAATCCAAAGGATATTTATGATATCAGATGGCTCCTCAATGATTCGGACATCCACTTTTGTATTCTCATCCTTCAATATAAATTCCAGAAGACGGATTCTCCCCTCATTAATTGTAATTGCATAGAATTTGGGTTCTTCAGGATTGAAACAATTCTCACGGAGTTCATCATAAAGTGGGAATCCATTGGGAGGAGATACTCCATAAAGAATTCTAGGTTCCTTTGATTTTAGGTCCATCCCCATAAGAGTATATCCTGTATGATGAGGGGAATCCACATTTGAGCTCCTTTCTTGCCAAATAACAAGACTTCCATCTGGTTTAACCCGCGGGGAAAATGATCCAACCCCTTCTCGGCTTAGATATTCAAAGGTGTTTGACTCCAGATTAAATTTAAAGATTCTCGAGGGCCGATTTGAGCAATAAATGAGACCAAATCGCCAATCTTGCTTTGAAACTCCCACCCCAATAATCTCATCCGAATTAACCCATTGTATATCCATAAGAAAGATTGATTCTTCCTCTGGAATTGGAAGTACTTTGAATTCATCAGTCTGAGTATCAAGTACAATTATAACAGTATCAGAAAAGTCCTTGAGCTGCTCTCCCCAATTTTGTTTAAGCCCGTATTCTCCGCCAATTACCGGCCCTGGCTTGTTCCCATTAACTTCCTCTTCAACCTTGGTGTATGAAGTGAAAAATGGCTTAGCATTTGGAGGCTTCTTTTCCGCTAAATATGCCAATTTATTCCCAGTTCGATCCCATTGCATTGTGGTTCCAAAAGCACCTTTTGTGTAAACACCGGATGGAGATTTGTGCTTATCAAGTTCTTTTAAATCGTAAGTTTTGCTTAGGGATTGCCCAGACCAAATCTGAAGGAATTCCTTTTCATCTCCTGGACCATTGGGACCTTTTGGCTTCCCTCCAGTTAGAATTGCTTGCTTAGACCCATCAGGGGAGAGACATTGGAATTTAATAGCGAGTGGTATTGGAGAGGAAGTGGACACGTCCGAGCTAATATCAATTTCATTGGCAGAGGACCAGTTCAAAAGAGATTTAGGAATTACAATATGACGAAGGAATGATTCGCTTTCTTTCTTTCCCTACAAGTAATTAAATTCAGAATTTAAGAATTAAAAAAATATAAAATTAAGAAAAACTTACAAGGTCATCAACTCCCCAAAATGAATGGACATTTATGGTGCTTTTGTTCTCCGTGAAAAAACCTTTAGAAATAGTCGGGATTCGAGTAACTTCCTTCCAAGTGTTTACAACTTTATCTCGAACCAGATCTTCTTCCCTCTGCCAATATTAAAAAATGAATTGTAAATTAATTAGTTAAAATGGATACAATTTTGTAGCAGATTGATTTTTTAAAAAATTTCACCTTTTTAATAGCCTCTTGTTCGGCCATTTCTTGTGAAGGTATTGTTGATGATGCCATTATACTGCAAAATCTTTTTATGATCCCGTGAGATTTGGTCCCTCCAAAAATTGACTTCAAAATCCTGTAATTTGATTGAAAGTAATTAATCCCTAATGCAAAGAGAGCGAGAGGGACAAGTATCCCAGTTAGAGTTTCAGAGTAGTTCAATAGTCAAAAATAGAGCGGAAAGCTAGACTAATTAGAAAAGAATAAGCTGAGGATGGAACTACCCCGAATAATCATATTTGATATTACTATCTGTACCTATCACTTATTAATTACAAATTGATAAATTCGAGTGACACTAGTATTGGTTTATATCCTTACGTGATGACCGGAAGTTCGATTAAAACTGTTCTTATAGGTTTAATTAGGTTTAATTAACTTTTTGGTTTAATTATCACCGCAATTCGAGAAGGAAGGGCCCTGAAAGGCTGAAGGGGTCGATCTTCCTCTGAAATATAAATAGAAGAAATTTTTCGTGCAAAAATCAACAGAATTTAGAATCATTAGATCGTGTACAAAATCGAAGTCGTATGCAATGTATTGTAAACGTTTTTTATTTTAAAATCTAATTGATAAAAATCATAATTAATTATTAATTTTAATTAATAGGATGTAATAAATAATTATAATGAATAATGATCATAATTATCAAATATTTTTAAAATTTTTAAGTTTCCATCTTCTAATGTTAATTACGGAGAAGAGAAATATATGCAAAGACACGGACATATACAAAACGAGTACCTGGAATTGGATATGACCGTATAATTATATAATATGAGTCATTTTTTATAAAATGCACAATATGTCAAAAATAGGTAGGTACTCGTAATCGTTTCGTATAATATAGGCAAAAATCGTTAACACTTTAACATTTCGTTTTCCGAGTCTGAGCGGAAAGGATCCTCATAAAGAATTGCTTTTGGTTATATTTTTTTATAACATTGCATTAGGATTTAGTCTTAGGATATAAAGTAATTTAATTGATATTTATAATTTATATTGATATTATCAAGATTCAAATTTGCATTTATTTTACAGGATTTGCACATCAAAATGTCCTCTGAAAAGTTCACCTATTTCTTCAAAGCACATTCCCCCTTCTCTCAATTCCATCCTGCAAAATTTACTGGTCCATCTCTATTCCCCCAGACAGATTCTCCCCCCGAACACATTGCAAATAAAGACCAGAAATTCCAGCATTGTGAACAATGGATGATGTTTAACAAGGCTCTCCTCTTTAAAGATTTCGGATCTGCACAAAAAATCTTGGAAGCAACAACTCCGATGAAGTGTAAAGCACTCGGGAGGAAGGTGTCAAATTTCGACCAGAATACCTGGAATTTACATAATGAAAAGATTATTCAGGAGGGGAATCGCCTAAAATTCACCCAGAACTCTGAACTTTTAACAAAGCTTCTTGAAACTAATGGAACAACACTCGTACGAATCCATACTTTGAAATTCATACTTTATTGCATGTTGATACACGTTGATTAATCTTTTGATTTTTATTCAGGTTGAAGCAAGTCCATATGATAAAATATACGGTATTGGACTATCCGCTACTGACCCAAGAGCTGCATCAAGGTCAACATGGAGGGGTAGGAATCTTCTGGGGGAAACCCTTACAAAGCTACGAAAGGAGCTCAAATAACCCCCCATAGATACAATTACATGTATTTCCTAATGAATGGCATCAATATTTAATAAAGAGCGAGTATTTTAAAATGTCATCTTGAAGTTAAGTCCAAATTCTTTGTAATTATACCTAGCACAAAGTGTATGGTAGAGGGGCAAAGATATGCCTCCGAACGAAAACAATCCATCAAAAGGTGGTCCAAAGAGCAAGGTTGCTTCTAAAAATGCAAAATCTGTACATCCTCCGGGTGCTACTTCAAAAGTCGCTTCCCAGCCATCTCAAGCACCTACGGGATCAAAGAGCGATGAAAACATTTTGTCGAAGAGAGGTTCCGAATATAACCCAAATTTTTACAAATATAATTAATACGTATATTAATCTGTAAAAAGGTTATGTTCTTGGAAAAATGCTGGGTGAAGGCTCTTATGGGAAGGTTAGTGTCAATTTACAGGGATTCAATTCTTATAATTTCACATGGGATTCTTTATTTTTCTAAAAAAGGTATTTCTCGCCGAGTTTACAGACGGATTGACGGGGAAGAAGATAAAGCTTGCTTGGTATATGCTCAAGACTTATCCTATAAAAAGGTTCAGGAAGGATTAATCAATTAGCTAATGAATGTAATTAATTAAAAGCAAGCTGATCGATGCTGCAAAAGCTCCAAAAGAGTTTTTATCAAAGTTTTTTCCTCGTGAGCTGGATATTATGAGGCAGGTTGGTTTATTATAGGGATTTATTTTTGTAACTTTGTTTGAATTAATTTATCAAATTCCCCCTTACACTCTAATACACAGGTTAACCACACTAATCTCATACGGATACACTCGATTCTCCAGAGGAAGACTCGGTACTTTGTGTTCATGCAATTTGCAGAAAAGGGTGACACTGACATTTTAACTTTTAATCAAAAACCTAGCTAATTTCTCTAAGGATAAATTGCTATATTCTTTTGAAGGGGATCTTCTTGACTTTATAAAGGGTATTTCGAAGAAATATATTGTAGATATATTGGATCATATTAATCTGTAATATCCGTAAAACTATCAATAATCTTAATTAGCGAACGGTGGAGTCAAAGAAGACCAGGCCAGGATTTGGTATGCCCAGCTAACGCGAGGAATGGAATATCTTCACGATAAGTTCATCGCTCACAGAGATTTGAAATGTAATTCTTTAATGAAATCTTAATTATAAGTAATTTCATTGATGTACACGGCTTTAGGCGAGAATCTTTTACTGACAAGATCCCATTCCATCAAGATTAGTGACTTTGGATTCTCTCGGCCTTACAACCCAGCGAAAGACAAGCTTTCTGAATCCTATTGCGGGTAAAGGAAAAAATTAATATTTGGCTTTCTATTCGTAGTAATTTGCCCCTAGATTCCTTTTATTAATAAAGCCTAATCTCCTCTTCTATCCCCGATTAGTTCCGTTTCTTATGCTCCACCTGAAATCATTAGGGGTCGGCCTTATGATCCTCGATGGGTATTGAAACCTCATTGAAGATAATCTTTTATTCCTTTCTATCATTTAATTAGGCAGATTTGTGGTCGATGGGAGTTATACTCTACGTAATGCTCAACAAAGCTCTTCCATTTGATGAATCCAGCCTTCGAAAAATGTACGAAATCTCTACACAGAGTTGCTAACTAATTGTAAATTTGTATGGGTCAGGTATGAAAGCCAAATGACGCACGCTTGGAAGTTTCGACCTAAGGTCTTGGACATTTTGTCCAAGGATGTAAAGCAATTTGTCTACATCCTCCTTGAGCCAATTCCAGGTAGGATATAGCATATGTAACCTAATAGTCAAATGCAAAGGTTTATTAGGATTTTATTTTAAAAATTAAAATTCCAGATCGCCGAAAGAAAACAAAGGTCAGTTTTAAAGACTTTTTTTTGCATGATTTTATGTTTGATTTCTCAGGAACAACTTCAAGATCCGTGGATTCAAAAATCCGGCTCTGTGACTCGAAAGAGTTCAAATGTTAGTCAGAGCAGTGTTCAAACTCGGGGCAAGAACCTCAATATTATTAACGCCGAGACGCAAGCTGCTGGAATTCACCCTACTAAAAGTGCAGTAAAAAGTGGGAACAAGGAGAAAGTTGGTCTCAAGAGCCCTACCAGGTTTGTTAGCAATTAACTTGACCTTGTGAGTATATTCGGCAATGTAAATTTACTTGTAAACCGAGTCTTTTATGCCAAATTGTAATACTAAAAGTAATATGTGGAAATATACCGAATTCGTTTCATTTAAATATAATATTTATTTATCATACTTTCTCTTTGCTCCATATTCCCTCAATCATTTAATATGTAAAATGTAAATGTAAGAATATTGTACAATGAATTAACAGGAAAAAATTAATTAATTTCCAACCCCGAACAAAGCGTATATTTATGTAAAAGATAACATTCACACGCATTCCTCTAATCTCTAAAATCATCTTGTCCCTTGGATTAAATTACACTTTCACACGCAAACACGCTTCTCTCATTTCGTCATTTCTAACTCTGCTCTGGAAAAATCGATAATTACTTCTATAAAAGCTTATAACTATACTGTAATTATGTAATATGACATTTAATTGGAAATAATGGTAATTAAACATGAATTAAATATCCGTAATCACATTATGAATCACTGCTATTGAATTATGTAAAAATTGTAAAAGGAAGAATTATTTAATATTTTATAAATGGCTCAAAATAGGAGAAAGAGAAAGTGAATGAATTTTTAATAGCTCTAAATATAAAGCCTACAATTTAAGTAGATTGAACATTTATACTATATTTAATCTATTTGATTATTAATTTATTGTGTTCAATAATATATTAATTAATTGCTTTACAAAATTCACAATTTTAGCATTTTTGTCCCATAAATTCTTCTCCTATCAATTGTAGATAATTACAATATTGTACATTAACTTCTATTTAATTACAGATAGAATATTTTTCTAGGCCTAGCAGATTAATTAATAAATGCTTTACATTTATATCTATATTCAAATTTACACATTTTGGTATATTTTATCAGTTTTTGTGCACAAAAGTGTTTATAATACAATTTTTTACCCATAATTTTGTAAAATTTAATATTTACATTAAGGGCTATATGGGGTTTATGAAAAATTTTAAACTTAAAACACAAATAAAAGCTAAAGTCTTGAGTAGAATATATCTGTATTAAGAATACTGTTGGAAATGGATTGCTCTGTGTAAAAAAAAAGTTTGCAGAGGAGTAAAACTCGAGAGATCCTGACTAGAGAGTCCTGGGGATTTGTGAGAATCTTGGAATTTGGAAAGTCCTGAGGAATTCCTGGTCCTGGTCATCTCAGAGAATAATTTATAGTGCTGGACACATGGGGAGGAAAAGAGTCCAAAGGAGTAGAAAGATTGGGGTCATCTTGAAGAGATGCTTTCCTCGAGCATGGTTCGCAGCTTCAGGACATTGGCCTATAGGGAGGAGAAAGAGAAGAGGTACGAGGTTAGAATGTATCAAAAAAAGTTGAGAATTCAAATCA
>JAAZTK010000902.1:0-16607 GCA_036507255.1 Megalothorax incertus
TCCCTCTCTTTTTTTACTAATTCATTAAGTTTGAATTTTTCTTAGCCATATTACAAGGATCCTACAATATAAAGAAGGGAAACTGCAATAAAATATATTCCCTGGCCTAAATTGGTCCTGAAGAAAGATCTATAAAATTTTTTATCGTTTATTAAATTTGCCCCATTTTAAGCAGTCCTTAATTAAGTGCTTGTAAATTACTTGTATTGTACTCATAAAAGAGCTTTTAATTAGAGAGTTAATTAGATGATATGAAATGCCCTCTTGGGTCCTATCCTTTTCAATATGGCCATGTAATTTGCCCAATCCACAGTAATTTGTGTTATTCCCCATTTTACAATAAATCCTTTATTAATCGTAACTGTTAATAGCATTCATGATGAGAGTAGATCGAAACAAATCTACAATACTATTGAAGTGTAGTTGAAATAAGGAAGCATCAGCATAAGTGTGCATTGAAAGATATGTAAAATATCGTAGTAAAGTATCGTAGTACTACCTAGTATTTTTTAGGTATTCCTATATCGCCAGAAGATAAATAGAAAACAAATACAATGATTTTGTCAATATTTGTCCATTGAGAAAATGACAATATTTACTATTAAATAAGATAGTAAAATTACACAAATGTGCTTACCAAGCTCGATGATCGTACGGCTCTATAAATATATCAAATGAAGAACAGCGAACAGTCTTTACGAATAATCGAAACGAGTAAATAATGGGCTAACAGCGTTAATTGCTTAATTAAACAAATATATTTGGAGATGCGATATTACTTTCAAATATAATCTAATTATCAAGGTATAACAATAGGAAGCTTCTTTGAAGTATTTTTGAAGATAATTTGGAAGAACACGCTTCAATTAAATATTATTTTGAATATATAAAATTTGGAGAATTAAATTATTAATCTCTAACGTGTATTAACTGTAGTTCAGACACTCGAATAAATCAATAATCAATTCGCTGTTATACATCAACATTTTAGCCCGGAATCCACTAGATTAACTCTTGATCTTTAACTGGGATTTGCTAGTTCTTAATTGCATATCGGTGTTTTATATGATTAATTTGAGTATCAAGCCTCGTTGTCTTAAAAAAACACGTATTTGCTTTATATTCCGTTGTTAACTTTTAACATTGCAATTTTGAGTATATTGACCAGTGCTAAATCTAATGTATCCCTGTGTGCTCCTTATCGGCTGATTGTTACTTTTGTCTTTATTGCTTTTTTCTCTTCAGAGTTAAAGTTAATTGAAGAGTTTAGAAGACGGAGGAGGGAGAGATTAAAACAATGGGATGCGGATTGGGGCTTGTGGAGAATAATTCGGACTCCTTTGTAATTGCTTGGTATTGTATTTGTTGTGTACAATTGTCTTGTGTTAAATCACCTTTAAAAGATTTGATTCTTTGAATTGGGATGATAACTTTTTACATCCTCTCAAATTCTCAACTGGCCTGCAGTGACAGTCCATGAGAGACTGAATTTGAAAGAGAGAGAGACTGCGCTACACAGCCCTCCACTTTGAGGAATCTCTCTCTTTCACCCAATGCTCCCCTCCACAACATATAAGGATTGCAAAACTACTTTCAACCTTCCTACATACAAGCTGCACATACCATTATATACAAAGAGCCAAATTGTTATACTCAATAGGAGAGGATTACATTTACTACTATTCTTTCCGAGCCAAACAAAGTGAGTTGACAAGAGTCAAACTCCTTTGGAAGTCTGCTAGATGCAATAGGCGAAAGAGAATTGAACGAGATGAAATAATCTTCCTTATCCCTTGTCAAAATTCAACTTTCGTTGTTACTCTATAAAATGTCATCCTTATAACAAGGAAATCCTTTTGCCCAAATCTTTTAATTGGCCAGTTTATATACAAAAAAGTAAATGCACGAATATGTAACTGTATAACTGTATCAGATCATTATTAATTCAATTCCTAATTGCGAGCATTAGCTCTGTGACAAGTACAATATATCCGTATTTCTAAAATGTGTGTGTAGCATAAAAATGCCATTGCATTGCATATATCAGATCAGATTCCGTGTCAAGTGTGGTAAAGTAGCCGAGAACTGAGAGAATCTTGGTCAAACACGCGACTTGTATAAATTATAAATTAAAATTTTTTACATTATCAAAGATACCCACAGGGTTCTCTTTAATGACAATTTTTAAGGATACTCATATTAGTATATGCCATTAACGATATCTCCTATCTCTTATAGAATTATAAGCTTAAAAGGAAGCTACTATTTTGTGCATTTTAACACGGCAAAATAAACCTGAATTAAAATCTGTGGGAGTAGGCGTCAAATATAATCTGTGTGTAACATGTAATTAAGGGGTGCAATATACAGAGTCCAATTTAACAGGTGAAGTAATTTTGCAATGACCGTGGAACTCGAGTTTTATTTGAGGAAGTCACAAAATAAAGTATCTGTATACACGTAAGTGTAGCGTAGTTAATTCCTATATGGGAATGTATGCCATTTGCGAATAATTAGTTTCTTGAGATATGCCTGAATGCGGGTTAGGTATTATATTATCTTCTGTTCAATGATTAAGGATAAGTTACATGAGAGAGTAGCAATTAGATATACAGATTACAGAAATGTATTCATGTCGTAAATTTTGGACTAATTTATAGTAATTTCCATCAAACTCCCAGGTTTACCCCCGCCCAAGACCAACTGTAAATATGAGACTGTGATTGCAAAGGATTAGATTGATTGAAATCTTTTTGGAAAATACAATATGAAGCTACTGGGTGTATCAGAATACCTGCATAGCATTATACTGATACTACTACCACTAGGATAGATTACCATCAACCAACTTGTCTCATTCTTCATCGAAATAGGCCCTGGGGAAAAGAAATATTTAAAATTTTAACGGGTCCATATCTCAGCCATAAAGTAATTCATATGAAATTTGACTGACATTTTCCCAATGACATTTTATATGCAAAAGAATGCCATTATTCAGATAATAACTGTTGGACAAATTAGAACAAATAATCAAGATTTACTAAGTATTAGTACTTAGGATTAATGCTAAAAGATCACGGTCTCTATTTCCATTTACTTATTTTTGAAAAAAGTGTAACTTTAATCCTAAATTACATTGTACGAGAGATTAGGAAAAGATTAAATGAAAAGTAGACTCTTCGCTTCCGAACGAAGTGTACAGGATAAACCGTAAAGCCAAGTATTGTACTTGAATTCTATATTACTCTCTAATCTTAAACTAATTGGCAATTGTTCTATAATAATAAAATTATCCAAAACTTTTGGTGTTTCGAGAATCATTTCAAATTTTCAATAGGAACTCTAATAAGCTTCTTGTGTTCGTATATATTAAATACTTATAATCCTGAATAGTCCTAGTCTCAAGGCATATAGCGATACTACTAGTAGATACTTGTAAGTTGTAATACCTACTAGTAGTAGTAGTATTATAGTACTACTGTACAAGATAAAGGGGAAACTTGGGATTAGACTTGACGTAAATAAGCCCTTTTTTCATTTCCAAAGAATATATACTCATAGATTTGTTGATATTAAAGGAAAGCACGAGAGGAAGAAGGTCAACTCAACTCTTCAAATTAGGTCAACTTGACTCCTCACAATCACTTTGAGATACCCTGTTTATCTGACTCCATTTCACATGAAAATAACACTTTTCATAAGCAAAGTTTAATGTTATATTAGCTTAAGCATATCCGTAGTAAGAATCATAGTACAACATCTTTTAGGACTTGGACTTGGAGGGTAGCCCGTTTGAAACTTGAACTTCGAAAAAGGCAGGTACCTTGTAGGTACCTACCTTTTCAAATTTAGACCATCATTTTACAGCATTTCCCTTAAAATAACTATATTGTACCTATTCGAGTATAAAAGCGATAGCAGGTTTACCTATCGTACGGAATACGTATACCTATACGGTATACCGAATATCGATACGTATAATATCAGTACCTATAAATTATATCTTATTTTACTGCATTCCAAATGAATAATCAATGATCATTTAAGGAAATAATAAAAGTACAGCTTTGTAATAATATAATGACACCTTCCAGTGTTGAGGATTACAATGCATACTTTGCATCAGCATCAGACAACTATTTATTTCAAATATCTAGATTCTAGTACGATTCTTGAGTAGTCTCGTGTATTATACGGAGCCGAGTGAGAATAATTACACTTTCGATTTCACTGTCATTGCCCCTTGAATGCAACTCTTACGTTTAATACGGATTTTCTTCCTACATAGTAGAACAATGTAAGGATGCAAGGTCAATTAGATTTAATTACATAGGGCTTATATTTAATTTAACGCTTCAGTTCGAGATTCGACAAACAAACTATAATTTAACCATTTAACATGCTTCCACGAATATTTTATATGCATTTTAAAAGTACGCATCCTCCCCTTAATTGACATGAATATTCCTTTTTCACAAGATTCTGGCCTTATTTAAATAATTAAATGACCATAAAGCAGAAAACTATTTTTATATTGTAGTAATACCTACTCAATACTATTATACTTATAATTCTAATTAGAATGAAAGGAAATCGTATTAGCTTTTGCATAGATGCGGATAATTTATTTAAAATAATATAAAGTTGTATTTCGTACAATATTCATATAGGCCGGTATAACAATTGAAAAATATTCGTGCAATCAAATCTAGTATCCTTTCGAGAAGTGGAGTCTGGTATTGTACTACGTGATAGTAATTAATCCGTAATGTTAATAATAGATATTCTTTATTGGAAATCTAACTCCCTTCGTAAATGAATCTCTTTCCTCTTCTCCTTCATTCTTAGATATTGTTCTTCTCTTTTGTCAAGTGTCCTTTGATTTGGTTCTGGTTTAGGCCTAAGTCCAGCCACGGCATCAGTATCAAATGGAGCAAAATGTGTAATCCTAGCAGATTTCCTATCTTGGGAATTGCCCACTCCTTTCCGATCCCTCTTTAATACTGTTTTTATTGGATATTTGTTCCCTGATCCCTCAGGGCCTAGCCCAGTATCCCGATCCCATCCATCTTGAAGCATTAATTGAAAACCTCGATTAGATTCCGGTATTCCATAATGAACTTTCTCTCGGATGAAGGGTGTGGAACTCACTAAATGTGCGATTGACCGCTCGTGTCTTCTCTTATTGGAATAATGTACTTGACAATCTTGGCAGAATAGATTTTTTGAGGAATTTGCATTCATGTCTTGACTTGGTTCAATGGCAATAGGTTCTTGATCTTCTTCGGGAGAGGGATTTCTTTCTTGGGATATGAATTTACACCAATCTTCAATGGATTTACAGACTTCTTTCCTCCCCTGTTTCTCAGCTAGGAAATACGCAGATAAACCCTTTTTATCCCTCAGCGTCCAATCAGCTCCAGCCTTTAGAAGTAATTGAACACATTCATTTGATCCAGCACAAGAACTACACATTAAAATTGTCCATCCAAACTCATCCCTCCTGTCCAGATTAAGGATTTCCGTGTATTCAGAATTGAGGATTCTTTCCAGTTCGGTAGATTTGTTTGATTCACAAATCCTCATGAGCTGCGAGATTGGTGGAGGTGGAGTTGGGATTTCTTTTGGAGGGAGCGGGAGAGGACTAGATTTGACTTTTTTCTTTTTGATTTGTTTTATTCCTTGTTCTTCATGAACACGGGCCGTTGATGGCTCATTAATGATTTCTTGATAAGCTTCAAAAGCTTTGATGCCATCCTCTTCAGTCGCCTCTTTTGGTGGTTTTGAGGAATTATTTGAAGCAAAGGAAATAGTTTCTGTTTCTTCTTGAAGATTCGGCCCTTTGATAAATCGCTTGAAAGGAAATGGAAGCATTCCTGAAAGATTGAATTTTAACATTTTAAAATCTATTACGCTTTATGTATAATATTTAATACTCGTATATATTGCAAATTAGGTTTTAAGTTTTACCTAAGATGCAAGTAGTATGTTAACCAAAATATTTTTCAAGGCTAGAAACGGCATCCGGTGGACACTGGACACTGGTGCACTAGTAAATAATCAAATTCAATTAGGTAATTAGGCATGAGACAAATATTAATTAGAATTATGTTATTTATGTAAATTTTTTAATTATACCTATATGTATATTCTTTCGAGTTTTGTGTGCGCAGCACAAGGAATCCAGAATTCTGATTTATTATGAATACGATACAACTCTGAAAAAACTATTAATTAGCAGAATAATTTAAAAGTTTAGAATAAATGTAATTGACATTAATTTTTACAAAAAAAACTCGAATCGAATCGAAAGTTGTCGACAAATTCAAATTTTTTGAAAAATTCTTTTCCGCGCCGCTCAGAGGTTAATCGGGGTGTTTCAAGATTGAATTAAGAGATTTATGATTTTAATTGATTTATCATTTATTTTAGTGAATCAGAATTCAGAAATTCAAAATTGCACATAGATCGATCGTAATTTACGATCGATATATCGGAATATATTTTGGGTTTGATAATTTACGATTCGTCGTAAATTATCAAAATCAAAATATATTTCTGACCTTGATATTTAGGAGTCAGGAATCAGGACCATCAGGTTTGTAATTTTGGAATTCGGACTAGTAGACTTTTATAAAAATGTAAACGCAGTAAAAATGGGTCGACAAATCGAATCATAATAGATCATAGATCATATTCATGATTCATGAATCATGATTCATAATAATTTCATAGATCGGATGCATAAGATAAGTGTCATGAAATGTCATAAAATTGACGGGATCGCGTTTTAATTTTATTCATACTTATTTCAATAATTTCATATTGCTAATTTATTTGTACTTTGCATAGAGAGTTACATTTCATACGAGTCAGATTCATAAATTCATAATTATTAATCAATTTTAGAGTTCACTATCAGTTCCCTAACCTAATCCAACTTATTTTTTTAAAAAATCTATCGAATATTAAATAGACATTAATATTTTAAACGCATCTAAAATTTAGATTCTTTTCTAAAATACTATTACATGTACTACAATTACACAATAAAGAACTCAAGTTTTAATTTATTGCTATAAACCTAAATTAATGTGTGTATGTGGATTACTGGGTGCTAAATTAATCATACATGTAACATAGCTTACCTATTATCATTTACGTCTTACAATGTAACACAGATAAATAAAGTATAAAATTAAATATGAACAAATTCTTAAAAACATTTCTTTGGCTTGAACTTATCTGAACATATCAGTACTGATAGGTTTTACTAGGAAGTGAGATTTCATTTGATTTTCATATAACTTTAGAGAGCTGAGGCGAAAAACCAGAAAAGTCAAAACTTTGAAATAATTAAATATTATGATTAAAATTCTTTCTGTACTAAAAATCTCAAATTCTTAAAATCTTAAAATAGTAATTTTACAATCTTTTAATATTTAATACTATCTGTAATATTTCGAGGTTGTGAGAGAATCTAAAATGAGTTGGTTAACCAAATACGACCGTTTCACGGGGCTCGCTGGTCGAGGATGTCGAATACACTTTTTTATATTTCGACCATATAGAAAAGAGGATCAAATCAATCGTTAGAAATCCATCCCAAAAGAGGAGTGATGCAGCACTTTTGATCTAAATGAATAAAATATCTGAATTAATATAAACTATCCCTTGAAAACAGTTCATTCTTTTTAAAAAATTACCTTTTCTTCAGTTATTTGGGCAGAAATATCTTCCAATTTTTCTGAGCAGCCCTCTGGAGAGACAAATGCCTCCCAATTAGTTATTCCAGGATTTTCATCAAATGCACAAGTGAATATAGTTGTCTGATTACAGCAGGATGCAATCCCCTCATAGGTTTCGTTCCCGTGAATCCAGTCATGAAATGAGTAATATCCGCAGCCTACGGCAAAACACGATAATCATAATTGATAAATAGCGTGATGAATGATATTGATGAATGATATGTCGTACATTACTGGAATTTAACATATCATTATCATATTTATGAATTTTATATTACAATTCTTTTGCGCATCCAATATCCATTTGAGAGAAGTCCCCTCGTAGATCAGATCTCGGGGTGGGGTGGGCGTTTCAAGTGAAGTGACCAAAAATATCGAGGACATTAAAATCGAAGTAGAGAGTATCTGTAAAAAATAAATTCATAATATTAATAAAGGCGATCATAATCAATGTTTTTTAATTTTTTTAGCTTACCAAGAATGAGAAAACAAAGAGACCATAGGTGAAATGAATCAGAGAAATAAAGCAAGAGATGATAAGAATTAAGATTGCAGTAATTCCAATAATTTCAATATTTGCGAATCCATTGTTTTTTAAATGGAGTCCAATTTCTGCCAGGCAGAATCCCTGTAAAATTAAGGAATCAAAAGTTAATTAAAATAATGCCCAAGAAGTTAAAAAAATACAATTAAAAAACTTACGAGGATTATAAAAGGAATAATTTGGAATGGATTCGTATTAATTAACTCTAATTTGCAATAATTACAACTTCTAATACTGATCTCGTCCTCCTCCGCCTCCTCACTGTTGCATTTGCACATTATTAACATTGTTTGACATTATAATTAATTGGAATTTAATTAAAAACAATTAAAAAACACAAAATTTTTTGGGGGATAGACTTTCCATTTGAATCTCCTTTGTGCAATTCTATGCAGAATTTAGCCTTTCAATCAGTCAAAATATTTTGACAGATCCACTAAAAAATTAATTCCTCCAGTTTTTGTTGACATTTCCTTAATTATGTAGTATTTTTACCATCGGTTTCAATGTATTGGGAATGGTCATCACTTTTGGGGACGGGGGAGACTGGAACTGACGAGGAGAGAGCCTCAGTCCTTGAAAAATTACCACCGGAAGCTGCAAAAGAAGTTGTCATTCCAGTTGTGAGAAATATTGTCCAAACTTTGGGTATCTCGCAGCCACCTTCGGCGTCCTCATTTGAGGCGGACAATGAGATTGAGTGGTGCTTACAGGTTCGTATATTTTGCATTATATTGTAATTGGTTTTGTACAGTATACATGTGTGTATTTTTGTAAATCAGGTTGTTTGTTTTGGACTCGGGCTTCCTTTGACTGACCATGAAATAATTAAGGATTGTGTTAACATGTAAGTGTAATGCAATTCAAAGACGAGTAACCTATTAAATATTGTATAATGTTTTGAGTTTTGATTATTTGACAGATATTGCGAATGGCTATCATGTTTATCACCAACTCCAAAAATCTCGGTTCCAAAACCCATTGTGGAAAGGCCGACATTTTATTCACGGAAGATGATTAGACACCTTTATCATTTATTTACCCCTAGAAAAGGAGAAGGTATGTGTCATAATATAATTAATTTGCCGATCAGGACTTTGGTGTTGGATATTAGAATTTTAGAAATTAAAATCTAGCCTTTATTCTACTCTTTATAGAGTCTAATTACTTCAATTAGTTAATAACCTATTGTATCATACAAAATATTCCTACTTAGGATAGAACTGTCCGTTGTTACAATTAACAAATATTAATATAGTTGCCTCAAAACTAATTCTTCATTTTTACGTGCTGCATAAGCCTGGATATTTCTGTACTCGCAGACACTCGGTAATTGGAGCTTATGGGATATGGGATTTTATTAACGTTTCGCAAACCATTTTAAGTAGTAGGTTCTAATCGTTTCCAATTTCCATTTTAGGTCAGGATATGATAAATAGGCAAGCTGTTTTATGCCATAGGGTTCTCCGAACTCTCCAGATGGTCATAAGATCCTCAACTTGCCTTGATACAGAGACATGGGAGTGTATATTGCTATTCTTAATATCCGTAAATCACTCGATCCTCTCGCCACCCACATTAAAAGAAGATATCGGTAAGATTTCAGATTTATTTAATGTAAATGGTTTTAGTGATTTAATCTGATTCTTTTCTTTAAGGGGACCAATTGTGTGATCGAGTTTTAGGAGTCTTGTATGAAATTTGGTTGTTGGCATGCGAAAAATCCTTCCCATCTCCCTCACTTTGGAAGACACTTCGAGAAACTTGCAAAGCCTGGAGACATAGGCCCAATTTATTTGAGCAATGGAATCGAATCAATCTCCTGCTAACTTCTAGAACTATTGCTATTATGTATGGACCTGATTATTATAGGCCAAGTAAGTTATACTTTGAACTAGAATGTTTGTATGATTTATCTATTTTCCTTGAATTTTTTCCAGCCGAAGACGATGGACATTTTCAGACTGGAGAAATGTCAAATGATTGTAATTAAAATCTAGATTTAAATTTTTAATGAATTGTATATTAATTAATATTATCATATATTTATTTTTAGGCGTAATTCAAACTTGGTTTCGATTTCTACACTCAATCGGGAATCCAGTTGAACTTACTAAACCTACGATTATAAGTCAGACGCAAAATTTTCTACATGTAAGAATATTTCCTACCATTTAATTCTAATGAAGTCTAATTTCCATTTAATTGTATTAGTATGCAATAGCATCAGATGCTGTCGTTGACCCATGTGCCCATCCCTGCCTTTCAATTTTGCCGTCCATATTTCATAGTGCAATGAAAGGGATTTCAAATTTGGTTGATGCATTTCTTGGTAAGTTATAGATTAGGTAATTTGTTAATTGAGTTGGTGTTTATTAAGGGTATAAGATCTAATATCGGTATCTATCGGTATAAACAAATGACTATATGAGGTTAAAATTAATGTTTGGTGGGGTATTATGCTGTTGCATTTAGGGATTCCTCCAAGAAAAAGATCCGAGCTTATACCTCCTCAAATAAGCATAACTTCAGCTCAAATTCAGCCTATTCGGAGACTCGCAAAAAGCTTCAGCATTGCTCCTTCTTCAAATACAAGTCTTTACAAGGGTATTTCTATCTACCTATCATGATCTGGTTTTGTAATAGTCTTTTGCTTTGTGTTGCTTATTCTGCTATAAATATTAAGCTTACCTTCGATCTCTGACAAAGATTTGATTTAATTAAAAAATAATTTTTATTACCTACCTAATATTTATTAATTTATGCTACCTCAAATAGCCAATTAGGCAAGTATAGAATACCAACATTAATTTAGCTTAACTTTAAAAAAGTATAAATTAGAAAAAGATTACTATTTTACTTATACATTAATTTAGCTTTATAATAATACAAAAACTTGAATTTTTTCATCTTGTAAATAATATTGCGTTATTTTGAATTTTTCAAAGGCTCTAATCTAATCAAATGATAATTTTCCAATAGGTTTGCCCCGAAATTCAATATTCGGATTGCCTATTCGTTCAAAGGATACTTCATCAATTCCGTCCTCATCTCAAACCAGTCTTCAAAGCACAAATTCCTTCCAAATACAACCTCACATTGAAATTGAACCCACCCCTTTGCCATCCCATTCCCGTCCAAAAGTGAATAGCATTCTTCATCTTTTTGGCCCATGGCTTTTTGAAGCAGCTTTAATCTCTAATGGCAAACAAGGTATGTAAAAGATTCACATCGCACGCATTTATTTTTATATTCGCATGTTTTTCTAGTTGGAGACAATCGGAGAACATCACGCGGATCTGTACCTTTAGCTTTACCCGAAAATGTTGACATCCCATTATCTATAACTATTGATAAATATTATTTAGGAAGAGCCGAAGGTAAGGCAAATTACTTTCAAATATACGTGAAAATTTAAAAAAAAAATACCTTTCTTTCCCCCCAAAAAGCATTGGGAACCCTATGTAGAATATTTTGTTCTAAAAAGACGGGTGAAGAAATACTTCCAGCTTATTTGGCCCGATTCTATATGGCAATTCGTGAGGGGCTGAAGGAGAATAAAAATGAAGTCCTAAGCGCAATCTTATCAAATTCGACCAACATCCTACGATCTGATTTGGACGGAGTTTCTCTTTTAATTCCAGACATTTTAAAAGCTCTAGAACATGTACTACCATCAAAGGATTCTATCGCTGATTTAAGAAGATCCGCAATTACAATCCTTCTCTCGATCCTCCCCCTTCCACTTCATTTTCTAAATGTTCCCATTAAAGATCTCCTAGATAAATCAAAACATATTACAACATTTATTCAACTTAAACCTCGTATTGGAAATCTTCTCATAAATTCTCTTCAAGCTGAAGTTGATTCAACAAACATTCAAATGCTTTTGGGTGGACTTTTAATGTTTGTTACGGATATGACCGCTTTTGAGGAATCTGATAAAAATTTCCGTCCTTCCGATTCGTCACCAAATCTCTCGGAAAATGCTAGTATTAGAAGTTATTGTGACACGCATAGCGTAAATTTTGATGAGGCGTCTGAGATTGATGGGCAGAATGACACAGCTCAGGCTTTATTTGTCAGAAGTGTATATCTTGTATGCCATCGTCTTGTAACAAGGTATGGAATTCAACGAAAAAAAAGATTGGATTAAAAATTTTGATTTAAATTCCCTTGTAGCTGGAAATCTGATCTTCCTGTGACACTGGCTACCTTTGAATTGCTAAGCGGATTGGCAAGATTAAAGATCCCAGATAGAGATCCAAATGAAAGTAAACAGGCTGTAAAATGGATATGCGATTTTATTATACATCAATGCTCTCGGGCTCCTCCTGCTCATTCCAAAGATTTACATTCTAGTATTGTAGCTGCCTTTCAATGTGTCACAGTATGGTTAATGACACATTCACATATCCTTGAAGATAAGGATATGCTTTTGATTGTTTTGGAAGTTGTAGAATATGGGATTTCTGGAACTAAATCAATGGTCAAAGGAGAAGCCCCCAAATTAAAAGATGAAAAAGATTTGAAGCCTGTTTCTCTTCGAGTTCGGGACGCTGCAGAAGCTTTATTAGCTGTTATATTTGAACAAGTAAGCTTTAAATTAAATATTTACAAATTAAATTATAAATCTTTGTATCAAAGGTTGGTAATCCATCTCCTCAAACTGATGCTGATGTCGAAGAGACTTTCCTTCTGAAACAAATCTCTAGCGTCCCGCTCTCCAAATCAGAATCAATCCCACATTTCCGTTATTTTATAATTGATCGATCTATCTTGGTGGCTATTTTGGAAGAATCCCAATCTGATGAAACAGGTAACATATTAAATTAAAATAGACTTCTTTTTGAATTGAATTTGGATTTGAATTTTAGAACCTGCTTTAAAACTCCTCATAAGAAGTCCAACAGGGCGGTATGCTTGGTCTTTTCAACAGAGATACGCTCCAAAAAGTAGAGCGAAACCCTTTTCGGATACCAATCCTGGAAGACCACTACCAATTAATGATTTAGGGATTTTTCATGATATAAAACCTAGATATTTCCCTGAGAGTTTAGATCGAGTTACTGCTACTTGTAAAGCGTAAGTTTGCTTTTTTTAAAAATTTAAAATATGAAAAATCTTAAATTGAATTATTGCGAGCAGAGATAAAGCAATCCCTACGCTAGAATCCGTTTGCGCCTCATCAGATGCAGAAGCACTCGAGTTAAATCGGCTCTCAATAATCCTTGAAAATCAAATTAGACAAGAGAAAAGGATTGCTCAATTGATTAAAGAGGAGGCGGAAAAGAATTATCCTAATACTTGAAATTGAGTGTTCTCCCCCGCTTCCAGCGGCTCAGAAATATATTTCTGCACGTCTTTTCCTCTCTAGTTTTGGATTCCTTCCAATGAGAGTAGGTTTCAATTCATTTCTGAGAGCTGCGTGCATTAAATATTGATCTTGGATTTTTAAAATTTGCAGATTGACGACCCTCAAAATACCAATAAATTGGTTCTGATTGATTCGGGTGCTTCAAATTTTGCAGAAGAGCTTGATTCTTTGGATTCGCTGAGCTGTAAAACAAAAGATACAGTCTACTTGTTTTATGTTAGAAATGGACAGCAGAAGAGCAAGGATATTCTAGCAAATGCGGTATGTA
The DNA here is from genome assembly GCA_036507255.1 of Megalothorax incertus. Lineage (NCBI taxonomy): Eukaryota > Metazoa > Arthropoda > Collembola > Neelipleona > Neelidae > Megalothorax > Megalothorax incertus. The sequence goes on from JAAZTK010000902.1 coordinate 13,938, forward strand.
TAATGCATACGTAAATTGGTAGGAAATGAATATTTTTTCTTTTTAAAATAGCTTCCAAAACAAGAAGTTCCTCCACATTTCATAGAGTTCATTCTCTCACTCGGTTGGCCAGTGAAATTAAATAAACTGAGCGATGCGAAGCATCACGAGGGAAATAAAAGAGAGACATCTGTGGGAAATATGCAAAGTATGAAATCCCATATTGAATTACATCAAGGATTCAATGGAGAGTCTCAAGCCCTGTATTGGACAGACGTATCTTCTGAATTGCTATTTATTGTACCTACTTTTGACATGGCATCATCAGTTTGGAATGCAAAAGAAGGTCCAGAATCACAGAATTCTGAGGAAAAAGATGGGAAAGACAAATCACCGCAAGGGAAGGCGCCGACGAAATCATTTGATTCCAAGATATTTGTTGTTTGGCTTGAGAGCTTGGAAGATAAGGATAATTTCCCTTTGGGTAAGTCTTTTACTATGAGATTTTTATTACTTAAAAACTTGTTCTCTAATAAAGGGGATTTGATAAACAATATAAATATGGGAAAGAGTTCGCCCATAGAACCAATACTAATCATCTTTATCCATGAAATGGGGAATGGTTTATTGAGGATTCATTTACAGGGAACATCTCACAATAGGTGTGTACTTCAAATTACAAAATTTCGTATTTTCAAAATGTCTGAAAACATTTAATATTTTTAATTCTTAACAGGCTTGGAATTGCTACTCCGCTTGTTGATGGAATGGGAGTAAGCCGGAGGGTGATTGGAACTCTTGTGAGGCAAACTTCGCTTAATATGTCAAGACGAAAGAGATTAGAAAACGAGAGGTACATAATTTATTCAATTCTATAATTAATAAGGTTTAAATATTACTTTTCTTTATACTTTGTAGCTTCCAACCTCCTCATGTCAAAAGGAAATTAAAGATTCAAGAAATACTGCAAAAATTCCCCTCCGTTTTATCACAATCAGAATTTTATACACAATTTTTCCGGGATCCTCTGACAATGAATAGTGAAGAACAAACTGAACTTGAAGAAGATTTGGATGATAAAAGCGTATCGGAAATTACAGTGTAATTTAGATATTTTGTTGAGGCATTTATGTAGTTTTAAAATTTAAATATAGATTTTATGGATAGAGTTCCCCAATTTTTCAATGTTTCAATTAATCCTAAATATGATATAATAATTGATTTCAGATTTGTATTATTTAGATTTTATCGTAGAATATGATTTTAGGAGTTTGGGTCTTAGGACTTTATATTCAGCCCCCATTTTATATGCTTTTTAACTTTTATTAATTTAAGATAATTTTATGGTGCTTTTTTAAACCTTGTAAATTCATGGAGCTATACTTTTAGGTATCATTTCCGAATCTTCAATGCTTAGGAATACTAAATGTAGTTTTACTTATTGTATTGTTCTAAATCTACTATTGTACTAGGTACTCTGTAGGCACTACTTTTATTAAAAATTATTATCCAAAATTGGGAATGAGTAAAAAAATAAAGAATAAAGATGCATTTTGACATAATAGCAAATGAGATTCGCCTCTTCCCCTTACTGATATTCTAATATACATTTATGGTTCGAAAGATAAGAAAAAGGTCAATTGCGTTTACCATTCAATTCCAATTCGTCTGACCATATCCTGAAAGGCAGGAAATCTTAATAGTCCCAATAGTGTAAGATAGAAAGATGTGCTTTCTCCTCCCTTTAAAAGATCTTTTTTAGAGCTCATCCACAAAATAGAGATTGTGGTTTCATGTTTAAATTTTATTTCCTCTAAAATATTGAGACTTTTACAGTCCTCTCTGTTTTATCTGGTTCCTTCAGTCCAGCCTATAATTTTTTATATTATTTTTAGAGGTTCTCGGGAGACTTCATTCTTCCCCATTCATTCAAGAAAGTTGGTCCTGAATCTGATCAAGTAGAATGGTCGAGAATCTATAAAAGGGTCCCGATAATACAATTTAAAGATTTAAGATTATTTGAATTTTAGTAGGGAGTACGCTGTACAAGTATTACTTGATACATGGAATATTAAGACTTTTAATGAAGATAAATAATTAAAAGGGATTTTTAAATTAAGGTGTAAAAGCATGTAATTCTCTTTATAATCTTTTAATAAGATTAATCCCAAGTTAAAAGGAAATTGGAAATTCTTGGGCAGGTCTTTGGCTCTTTACACAGGGAGTCAAGACCATACATAAGGCGACATGATAATCCCAGCTATAAAGAGTTTGTAGTTTTTAGAGCGGAAACTACTACTGCTCCGAGTTCAATTTATATCTGTAAAAGGCAATGCAATGGCTTCCTTGGGGTTAGAGTCCATTGGTAAGATATAGGAATAGATAAGGATTTTGGATTTAGCCAGGAAGCATTTGTGATTCTCTATGCAATATATCTAGAGATTACGAGGAGGAGGGAAGCCATCCTCGGAAGTCACACTGCACACATTTCTTGGATTTAATCAAATTGTCAAATCTACATGGATTAACCAGAAGAAGTAGGAGTAGTACTACTTTCCCTCGCTCTCTCTCCCCTTGCAAATAATCGGATCCCTCAAATCTAAATTCAAATCCTGTAGAATCCAACTCCTCTGAACTAAAACTGTAATGTACGCGAATATTCATACAATTTAGACTTAAGCTTTCATACTT
>JAAZTK010000903.1:0-16604 GCA_036507255.1 Megalothorax incertus
AAATGGGAGTGGGAGAAGGCGATAAAAAATAATCAAAAGCTAACTAAGGAGCCGTAGGCGACGCAGGCAGCTTGTATTAACCTATTGTAATAGGTACAATGCTAATGAGAATTGAGTATTTAAAGGTAATTTTTCTTGATAATTTAGCCAAACTCATCCAGTTTATTCAATACGTAGGTATATTCTGAATTTCTGATATTAAAATCATATAGTACCCTATTGTATTGTACTACATAGTATAGGTATTTATTACAATATGTAAATCCAGTAATTTAAAACGAAATAAGCGTAATATCAGTACAAAATCGCAACCTTGCAGTTTACACGAGGCATGCACTTCTTGTTTATTGATCCTCAAGGGCAATATCTGGGTAAAACAACAATAACAAGAGAACTCTACTTCTAGAAGTATGTATAAGTATTAGAAGAAGCTATGAAAAATAGAAAACAAACCACTCTTGATTTCATTTTTTATTGTTCTAATTATTATTTATATTTTATATTTGCGGGAATCTAATATGTATGTTTTAATGGCAAATTGAAGTAAAGTGTAAACACCCATGTCCAATTGTTTGCAATATACAGATTAGATAGGATGTGAATTTATATGTTGGGTAATTTAATCCCAAAGTGGGATTACAAAATGTGATATATTATGTCAAGTCAAGTGGGTTATGATTCATACAATTAAAATGCATTAATCATTGGGCATTTCAGGTCAAAAGTCGAGTCGAGTGTGGAAAATGTCTTAATTTTGAATTGCAAATGCTGGATTTTATCAATTTCTTTAAGTCATCTTGAAATATATTTTTTTGCAAGGGCGTGAAATGAATTTTATTCCCGATTATTGACACATCAATCAATCGGAGGAATTGGGGTCGACGCAGAGACTCTGAATTGGAAATCAATATAATTCCTAACAATTTGTCCTTTTGTATACCCACTAATCGTAGAAATATAAAGAGTCCAGCAATAGACTACCTACTTTACACGATTGTCAAAATGACAATTTTTCCATTCAATTTTTTCATCGCAATTACTTAAATAGTAAAGAGGGAGGACTTATATTCTCCAATATCTGTCTGTACTCCCGTAAAATGTCCGCAAAAAATTGGGAATTTTCATTTTTTCCCATTGAATATTCTGATTTTTTTAAATTATGGAAAAATACTCTTTTTCCTAAAAATTACAAAATCTTCGAATATATTTTTCAAATCTTCCTGAATTCTTGAAATTGAAGAAATATTTCCATCTAATTTTTTTAGAATTCTCTTCAAAAATGATTTTTAAAATTCATGCTTAGATTTTCCGGAAAATGCAAATTTTTAAGAAAATCGAGTAAAATTTTATGAATTTTTCCCAGAAAATTGCATAAAATTTAATACTCTTGGGATATACGGAAATATATTGACCATTTCGTTCTGCGATGCGATATATACATATGTATTGTACAATATGGCCAGTCATATACTCATTATGTAAATAGTTTGAAAAGTGTTAAATTGGAAAAATAAGGTATTAATATGTAATGACGCTCGAACTTGCACACATGAAATATGAGTAATTGATTTGTAAGTACGTTTAGGTGAGTCACTCCGGAGGATTCAAAGCCACATTTCCAGAATCCCTATCTAATCTATGGGCATATGTAATCCATTTAGAATTTATTCCAATAAATAAAGCCTTGGGCTCCCCAATCCTCTTCAGTTTCAATTTACGCCTTACTAAACACGTTATATCCGCCTTATTTACCTGCCAGGCTGCCACCATTAAAATATTCTACCTAAAATATTCTACCTTTTACTTAAAGATATTCAATTTATTATTTTAAAAACTAATTAAAAATCATATCAAAATGGGCTGTTGTACCAATTTTATGAAAACCGTTCTATTCGTCGCAAATGTTGTCATTCTCGTAAGAAAAATTAATTAACACACAAATTAATCTGGAAAACTAACAATGAATTTTATTAGATCATCGGAATTGGCGTCGTCGTGATGGGGGCCATCGGAGCATCAAACAATGAAGTAAGAAGCTTACCTGGATAATATTGGACCATATTTTGAAACATTTCCTTAATTTTTTGTTAATTTTTTGTAGGATTTTAACAAATTGGTCGGAGAGGAACATGATTACAAAGCAGCCGCATATACCTTGATCGGCGTCGGTTCTTTCCTCATCGTATTCTCATTCTTCGGATGTTTCGGAGCCATCAAGGAAATCAAATGGATGCTTGTTATTGTAAGGGATTTTATTTTAAATTGGCAAAAGAAAAATTCGTTTTTAATGTTCAATTGAATTATAGTATTCCATTATCTTGACATTGGGAATGATCATTCTTGGGATCGCTGGAATCCTCGGATTTCTCGTTAAGGGTGCGGAAGATGACATTTCAGACGAATTGTATAAATCCCTCAACTTAACGGTACAACATTAATCAAAATTAAATATTATTTTTTTTCTTATTTTAATTATTTTTTAAAAAAATAGTCAGTGGAAAAAGATACAATGGAAGGATGGGACAAAGTCCAAGAATCGGTGAGCATTTTTAAAAAAAAATCCAACTCTTTTTGGCATTTTTTTTAAATTTTTACTTTCAAATTATAGTTTAAATGCTGCGGTGTCAAAAATGCAGCAGATTGGGCAGGAATTTCTAAACCTCCACCCACTGGATTCCCATCAAGTTGCTGTAAAAATGATGGCGAAACGGTGAGGAATTGTTTAAAAATGCATTTTTCGAAATTAAATTTAAATTCCTTTATTTAGGCACCATCTTGTACACCTTATGATACTGGATGCTTGGAACGATTTCTGGACGGCGCCCGATACGTCGGAATTATTGGCGTCATCTCAGCTGCCATAATGGTAATTATTTTTATTAATACCTACATGCAAGATAATTAATGGAAATTTAATTCTTTTTAGTTTATCGGAGTTATCTTTAGCTGTGCAGTAATGTGCAAACGCAAATCCGTCCATTATGCCTAAGTCAATTTTATTATCTCGTTAATTTTATATTTTAAATTTTAATCCTACCCAAGTACATGTCTTTTTTATTTTCTAAATGTAAAATGTGTAATTATGTTCAAAATGCAAATACTTAATAAATTACATTAGATAAGGTTAAGTCCACTTAACCCACAAACAAAATTATTATCCATCTGCTCCTCTCAAATTATTAAATTTAATCGATTATTCATGTTAAAATCATTTGAATTGTCGGCATTTTTTTGACCACACCTTGATAAGAAAGTTAATCGAGTTTTTAAGTTAATGTTAATTTTTTTATCATTATTTGCATAGCTTTATAAATCGGATATTGCATAGAGCTTTAGAGCTTATGTTTAAATTATTATTATTCAAGTGCAGGGAGCTGGGGCTGGCTTGATAGCAAAGGGTCCCCACAAAAACAAACGCATACGGTCACAAGGGTAAGGACGCATAAAAGTGCCTAAAATATTTAAAAAATAAATTAGGTCATTTTGGGCACAAAATAAAAGAGAATTATTGCGATAAAAATATAGGAATGTACCCTTTCATTGCAAAAGTAACATTGTAGCGCACAATACACCTGAGCGTCAACTCCGGAATCCTGTAATTCATCCAAAATAAATATATGTTTATAATATCTAATGCATATTATTGCAATTAATTAATTAATAATAAACCCTCATACCAAAAGAGCAATGTCACAATCCTTTTTTATCCCTGGTTTAAGGACGGCAAAATCTCCACTCCCATCATTGCCACCTCTACATCCACAAACTGAATATATCCGTAAAATGATAAAATATGAAGAGTTTTAAAAAATACACAATATAATGTATTGTACAATGTAAAAATACCCAAAATGGCGGCAATTCCATATTGATATACGATGAGGTCAAGGCAGAGGAGATTCGGATTTCCAGCCCCGTTCTGCTTGCAAATGGAGGTAAGGATTCCTGTCAAACAAAGAACAACTTTTCCCGTCTCACGAGATCCAATATCCGTCTAAATTACAAATTCAAAATTAATTAATCAATCTTTAAATATATATACCAAGTATATTAGTAATTTATTAATTTAACCTCATTGACGAGAGGTCCAGGGATAATGAGATCATTTTCTTGACCAGGCTCAGGGATTACGAGGTCAGCCCAGGTCAGGGGGAGGCAGAATGCAATAAATATTAAAGGATTCATATTTTGTTCAGGAATTATTATTTTATAAAAAAATTCCTTGTAAAAAATATCGTTGAAGGTAGAGTTAAAATAGGACAAGTAGGGGAAATATCGTAGGTAGGGGTGTACAAAGGGTTAAAAAAGAGTTAAAAATAAATTAAGGGGTGCCAGAGACCCTCGAGTTGGGATTTTTGGGATTAAAAAAAGTTTGGAAATTATTTTACTGATATACTGTAAATAAATGTGTATTGTACTTATTTTATTTATAATGTATAAGCAGAAGGGTTTGAACTTGAGGTATTTTACTACTATACCTAGTATTAGCTAGTTTTAAATAGGCATTTTACTGATCTATCTCCCTTAATTCAATTATTTTTTTAAATATAATTTTTATTGATCTAGGAATATTTTATTATAATATTTTATCTTAACATTACAAAGTTACTTTACAACTAGTAGGTACAAAGTACAAGATGCAAAATGCAAAAGATGCAAAATCATTTTTTTTTATTTTAGAGAAATAAAATAATGCACAAAGATATTACGATAATAGTAATACAATATTACTATTATAATATGTATGTAGGTATTAGGTATTTTTACTACTACTTCTAGGAATACGATAACGATATATCAGTATAAATACAAAATAATACTAATTTATATTATATCATTCAAACAATAACAAAATTTATTTATTTTTTTAAACAAAATTATTTTTTAAAAACCTACTAATTAAATTTTTTTTTTTGATAAACCTAGATAATTATTTTAAAAATTAAATATGTATTTAAAAAAACGATGAAAATAAATTGATATTAGGCATCATGTAGTATTATTATTGTGAAAAATATTGTATTGCTAGCTTTTAATAGGGGAAATGCGTTTTTTACAAGACGCTGCAAGCGCAAAGACAGAGTCCTCCCAACGGCCGCATATTGATTTTGGATGCGGCTGGCGGAATACAAAAATAGGGCTAGATAAAAATAAAGTTTTATTAGAATTATAAAATAAATTATAATATAAAATTGATAAATTCCGCTTACAATTTCACAGTAGTTTCGACAATAGTAGTTACAAACCAGATAATTTGGATCCGTGGTGGTTGGGGAAATGGCGGTGCAACTAGTCTGACCCTGTGTGCCTAGCAAACCCCCCAAAAGTGGCAATAAAATCCCATTTGCATCAAGTGTTCCTCCACTACACCCGCAAACTAAAGAAAATTCATTAGAACGCATAAAGATCTTTTAATAAATCCATATATCATACCAACTCCGAGGCCAAGAAGTCCGTCCAAAACAGGAAGGTTTACACAAATGGCAGTAGTTGGGAGAAGACAAAGATTCACAAGGACGGAACAAGCGTCACGCATCTCTCGAGTCTGCGAGAGAGAGATAGCGTTTAAATTTTTAAAATATGAATTTATTCCATTAAAATGTGTAATTAATACTTACCATGTTATTACTTCCTCTCCACAGCTCATTCTCCTCCACGAGGTCAATCGAGTTCTCCCCTGAGGTGAGTCCAAGGGTTCCAAATACAGCAAAAATCAAAAAAAATCGGGACATTTTGGTTTGGAGATTTTTAGATTTTTAAAATATGATTTTAACGAAGAGAATGCGACCAGGAACCAGTCCTTATTTCAAAGGGTTAAAAAAAGGCTAAAAATGTATGGCATTTTACCCTTAAACCCTCAAGGGTGGGATTAATAAAAATGGTTAAGGGTACCCTTTTTCAGAGTATTTTTAGACGCATTTTTGTAAACCTTTATTTCTATTTGAAATAATACAAAACTAGGAATATTTGTAAAATAATGGATGGAAATTTTAACTCAGCAGCCCTTGACTTTTGTTCCTCCGCCTTTATTTCATGGCCATGTTGCTTCCGGCGACGGTGTCCACTTCCGGTCGCATTGAAAGGTCTTACTGGTAGGGTGACAAAAGAGCCCTCGATCTTATCAATTAGGACAAAATCACCCTTTTCTTTTGTGACGACTTCCACGTGAAACTGGAAAGCCAGATCAAATCATTTAATTACTTAAAATAATTAGAAATTATACCGAATTAGCTTTTGTAAAGGGTATATCAAGATTGATCCATTGGTAGTAGGTAGCATATGGCTTGGACTCTGTTATAAGGGGTTCTGAAATGGAGTAGAATGGCACCTCATCCTCAGAGGTTCTCCGGAATAGGATTCTCGAGCCTGGACCCTTAAGGGCATATTTAATTCGAAGGGAATCCATGAGTTTATGGGATGCAATAAAGGAGAATGTCACATTCGTGGACAAGGGAGACCCCTTATTGTCCTCATCGGGAAGGATTAACCAAAGTCCTTCAGCTTCGGCAAAAGGTTCCAACCGGAAGTCTGAAGGAAGGTGAGATTTCATGGATTTGAGGAGATATCCTTCAGGCATATAATAAAATTCGCCTAAAAAAGTAACATTTCGCAAAATTATTCCCAATTTCTTTCTTTTTTTGGACAACCTTTGACTTGCCATCCACGATGAGCATCAGCCGCTCTATCAAGGGTCACAACCCAACCAAGGGTCACTTGAAAAATGGCAGGAAAAAATGCGCAAACCAAAATAAAATGCATATTTTATTTTTGCCCCGAGCAAAATACTAAAAATTTTGATTACAAATTAATATGCTCCAAAAGGATAAGAATGATACTAATTAAGATAATTTTAATAGCCTGCAGATTCTACAATTAAATTAACGAGGGAATTGAGTGGTTAAAATTAAATAAAGTTCGTGGGAAATTCGTGAATTTATTTAAATATAAATTTTATTGACAAGGACATGATATCGTGTTTTCAGGTCGTTAACAATCAGCTACGTCTCCCCTTTTGCAATGCAAAAAAAAATAGAAAAAAATCAGTATTCGTTAATTAATTAAAGAATTGCACACATGTTACTCTATTTATTATCCAAAAAATTTGATTAAAACAATTTTGAGGGAAAGATACTTCACCATCCAATTTTTTCTCCCGCTTTTTCCAGATCCTCGTCCATCTTGTCAAAGAGGGGTTTGAAGTAGTTGAGGAGAGGGTCAAAGGTGAGGTCACCAGATCCCCAAATAGCTTCAAGAGCCTTTGGCCATGGCTTTGAATAACCCATCTTCATCATCTTGGCCAATTTAGCTCCAGCATCCTTTGAACCTGAGAAATCACATTGGAAAAGTGGAGCTCCATCTGGATTTCCAGGTTCGTATTTCCCTGCAGCTTTGCACATGGATTCGTAGAATTGATATTGCAAGATGGATGCAACAAAATATCTAATTAAGGAGATATACGGCCATTAAAAAATTAGAAATCCGAATTATTGTACCTACCTGATATAGGGAACATGTGTTGGAATATGGAATTTTGCTGCTGGGTCGAATGCCTATGAATTAATTATTGTTAAAACATTAAACTACATCTATCGGTAATTTGATGGTACATTGTCTGGTCGAGGTTTTGGAGGTACCAATCCTTGGTTAGCCTTCCGGATCTCCCACCAACGCCGATTGTAATCCGCCTCCACAGTTTTACCTTCAATTACCTCCCAACGCCAGCTGTCCATTGAAATTGCGAATGGGAAAAATGCTAACTGAAATTTGGAATAAATTGTAATCGAATGAAGCACTTTTTATTTAAAATAACCTTTCCAAGAGCCATTCCGTAAAGGAAGTTCATATCTGTGTTGGTGATGGCTTGTCCCCCTGTATTCTTACCGGATCTGATGGCTTCACAATCAAAGTCAAGACCAAGTTTAAGGCCAAGGAAGCACTGAAGATGCGTTGGCGTTTGAACTGCCATAGCCAAAGAGTCTCCTATAGCCTGTAAATATTAAAATTAAAAATTAAGTCAGACTTTACTAAGTTTTGGCGTTGACATCAACGAACCTCGTGGAATCCTGGATTGGCTCCGCTCCTATTAACAAAAAGTTGGCAAAAAATTTGATATTTTTGTACAAAATTGATAAAAAAATGAGTAAAAAAATTAATAATTTGCACCTGTATGAGAATGGAAGTTTCCTGTATTGCTACAAAATGGAATAAGATAATATTTAAGAATCAATTAAAGAATATTTAAGAAGATCTAATATTCCAGATTAGATTTTAAATGAAAGGGTGCTTTACCATGTAGTATTGAATGTGCCCAAGCTAAAATGCAATGAAATTAAAAGATTTCAATTATTTACATCATTCCGGAATTCAAATTCTAACCTCGTGGTGGACGACAACCAAATGTTCTGATGTGATGGCGGTGCACATTTTGATCCTAGATATTATAAAATTAAATTTCAAAGCATCCCAAAAGTTGCAATTAAAAACCTCCAATCTCCGTTGCAGAAATCTAATAAAATAAATTAAGGATTATTAAATTTGAATATTTAATCTCAATTCTCGGAGTTTGATATCAAATCTTACCATCAGCAGATCCTAAATTATAATTAATAAATATTTTAGTTGATGCTAAAAATGATTTTTAAAAAAATACCGTGGCATACGACGTCTCTCCCATCTGCTGGTTTCTCCAACATTGATTTCTCCCAAAACTCTGGCTTTACTTTATACCTTTTTAAATTAAAAAATATTTATTTTAATTTTATTAGCCATAATTTTTAAATATTTATACAGGCCCATATCCGAAAAGAATTTATCTGCTTCTTGGTAAATTTTGAGTGCAGTAAACCCCTAAAAAAATCAAGGAATTAATTTGTCCTTAATTAAAAAGTTAAAGTTCCAAGTACCTGATTTCGCATGGGTGTGGTTGCATCAACAGAGGGAGCATCTGGATAAGGTCGTGTCAACTTCTCCAAAGAACTCCAATCTTGCGCCCACATCTAAAAAAAATTTATAAAGTCCACTTCGACCCAATAAAGACTTTACTCACATTTCCGAGAACGTTTGCGGGAATTGGGCCATCTTTTGGAATATTTTTTTCATAATCATCATTGACCTTCCTCAACTTCATTCGTACGTAGGCGTGAAGTTTTGAATAATATGGTTTGAGGTCTTTCCAAAGTGCTTTCATTTGATCCTTGAACACCTTTGCAGTCCATCCAGTTGCTCCGGTATCATAAGGCATTATAAGGATCTCGCTTGCATCAGCGACACCTACCAGAAAATATTAAAATTGACTCTTAAGTCCAAATCCCAATTTACCATTAGCTCGGGCTTGCTCATTTTGAAGTCCAATAAATTTGGTATAAGTGGATGGAGGGATTCCCTTATTTACGGCATCATGCCTGATTTATTTTAATTAATTAAATTTTTAAAATCTAAGATGGCGGCCAAACCATGCGGTCCAATAATGTGCAAGCTCGTTATAATCCTTGGATTGTTGAAGTTTCTCAGTAATGTCTAAAAATAGATTTTTTAACAGCTCCCATCTTTAATTAGTTGGCTTACCAGGGTCCAGATGAAGCCCACATTTTGAGGGATCTTTATAATCACAGATGGTAGCCTTTGCAAAAGCGGATTCCATTTCTCCTTGCGTTTTCGTCATCTGCGGATGTAATTTTTTAAATTTAAAATGGTTACATCCTCTACTTTCGACAATGTACCTCATTGACTTTGTCAGCAGACATTGTTCCAGGTCCACCCATGGCAAGCTCCCTAAACTGACGCCTGGTGTCATCATCCTTAAAGTCCCTCCAATCAGGGAATTTTTCCAAGATTTCTTGCTGGATTGATGATTGAAATCGTGATAAATCTGCTAGGGCATCTCCCTAAAAAAAATATTTGAGGATTTAATTTTTTAAAATAATTCTTATTTTTTTAACCTTGGCCTTTTCATGATCCGGAGTAATGTTTGTTGCAAACGCCCAATTAGCCTCGCTATTCTTTTGACAAGCTCCATTTAGCCTTGGCTCAACGTCTTTTAGGAATTGCTTCGCTTCTCTCTCGTCAGATGCACAGGTCAACCCAATGACCCCAAGGGTCAGCGCAAAGCAAAGAGATACTCCAAGCTTCATCTTTGTCCAGTAGAAAGTGGAGGATTCCGTAAAGGTGAGTGCCAAAAATAATGCCAACTCACCGAAACTAAAGGTGAGAATGCGGAAGTTTAAGGATTCCTCGAATTTATTTTCGTGACACGTGTTCAAATAAGCCTTTAAGAATTGCTGGAACTTTGTCAAAATTTAATTCTCCAGAATTTCAAATTCGAGTAGGTACGGTAGGGTACCTACCGTTAGGATTAATACGATTTTATGTTAGGAATGGTTAGGGTATGGAAAAATTCATGATAAGAAAGTTTTTTTTCACAATCGCGCATTAAAAAATTCTAATTTTTACATGAAATAAAACAATTTAATTTTTACCATCAATAAAAGAAGCGGGTACACAAATTGCATGTTTAAATTTGTAAATTTTGATACATTTTTTTCCGAATTATTCTCAAAAACTGTCATTTTTGGTGTACAGATACTGCTATACATGATTACAAATAGGTACTAGCTGTTTGAGTCGAAATATCATTAAAAGATTGATTTATTATCCTTCAAGTGTTTATTAGGCAATTGGAGAACAGAGCTGGCATCGTGAGTGATCATTCCGGATCTAATTTACTTTCTCCACCTATTTACAAATGCCTTGAGTGCTCACTCGCCTCATAATACCTACAGATGAATGTAACATGTTCTTACAATATTTTCAAGAATTCTTTCTTTTTTAGTTTTTCCCCCAGATCTGAATGAAGAGGCTTTAATTGGACAAAGTCTATCCATTTCTCATTTCCTTCCCTATTATTCCGCTTGAAAAACAAGTAAAAGTTTCTCTCCGGAGAAAGTAGGCGGGTTCGAAGATCTTAGGATTAGTCTGGGCGGGTGAGGAGAGCGATACATCACTCCAAAGATGGTCTATTTCATCTTGAGTGAATTATGCCATGTCAGACCGAGTCTAACCAATCTAACATCCTTGTCTGCAAACTCTTGTGGATGAAGATCTCTTCTAAATATTTTATTAAAAAATCCCACCAAAACTTTTTGTGTATATTTAATTTGGGACTACTAATTAACTCTTGTTCCAAACCCTATGCTTAAAACCTCTCTAATCTCATTAAATCCGTTTGTCTTAACTTTATTGAACAAACACGAAGCTGTGCATGCAAGGCTTGCAAACTTTTCGGTATTTTGCAAATATTGGCTAACTTTATCCGACTCTCTTTTTGCACATATGGCTAATACATACATTTAATACTCCCAAAACTATCTCATAAATATTTACAGCTCTCAGGTGGGCTTTTCAACACGACCCAAGGTCAGAATGAGCGGGTTTATCGGATCCGGTGTAATTTACAGGTATGTGGACAAGCTAGAAACCAGACTCTCCAAAAACCGATATCTCTAAATGTCCATTTCAAAGTTTTGGCTACATGATACCGATATTTTTCAATTCCTAATTGAAAAATTTTGAATTGTTATTTTTATCACTATTAGGTTGGAGCATCATATTGGTAAGGACCAGGTGCTTGGTAAAAAAATTATCATTCTCATAAAAATAAATGCGTTTATTTCCTCCGCATATCATTCAACAATATTTGTTCAATTTAGTGTCCCAAACTTTGGAGTAATTTGAAATGCGAGGTCACGGGTTTGCACTCTCGCATTAATATTTGCCTAATAAATTTAAATTCATCTACCCTATAGGGAATAATGCTATTATTATATCATAGATAGGTATATGCAGATATACTTGAAACATTGCATTTGCTCCATTAATTAAATTTCATATTGTTCGAGAGGCATTTGGTGGCGGTTTGTTTTGCGGTTAGCCCGCCGCATCTGCTTGATAGGGCCTACAATTATTACAATTTAAGCTTGAATTGTAATTAGCAGCTCCTCTTGGGTATACTGGATCCCAGAATATTATATCTACGGATTATACCAAAATGCATAAATTATCATAAAGGATTATCTCGAACTACTTTGCACAATATGATACCCTAATGCGATCCTAGCACGGAATCCTGAAGAATTCTAATGCGAAACTAATGAATAAAATTATATTTCAATTAAATTTTATCATTCCATCATTCCGTCATATCCATCATTTAGTTTACATTCAAACTGGATTTAAGTTAAAATATAGCATTTTTCCATGTACAGATTCAGGAATTATGCAGTAAAAGTATAAATATACTTCATAAGGACCTAAAGAATCAAAGATAGCCAAGTATGTATATGAAATTGAAGATGCAAATTGTGGGGATTGTGTGAAATTGGATCTGATCTGAAATTCGGAAGCCAATTTAATTTCCGGTAGGCTTTTCACTGGAGCTCGGGAGGTACCTGGAGCCAATATTGCGAATTTGCGATAGTCCCTTAATGGAACCTGGCATCCTCCATATCCTCAAGGATGGTTCGAAATGTGGATTTATTTTATTTTTGCAACAAGTCACCCGGGGCCCATAAAGGGCCAGGAGGAACAAGAAATGTTCATCACATGATTTACTCCTTTTTTCTCCGGGGATGGATTTGCGTCATTTACAAATTTCGCAAGCGAACCCTCCCCCTTTTAGTCCCCCCGCTTCCCTTTGTTGTACCCCTTTTATTTATGACCAGATTCCTTTTTTTTAAATAATAGAAAAATGGGGGAAATATTTGGCAGATTATGGGGCTTGATATTGCTTGAAATTGCTTGGAATGATATTTATCACGGCAATCTTGGAAAAAAGCTTTAAAAAAAGATCGAGGATGGCCAAATTCAATTTTTATCAATTTATATCAAGGCATAATTTTAATATCCTTCCAAATTGGGCCTGATATCGGCTAAATTTCACATGTAGTACTTGGTATGTCCCTCTAAAAAATATAATCCATTTAAAAATAGCTTTAAAAATTCCAGATTCAAGCTATTGAATTACCCAATTGAATCAGTAGATGATTAATCTAAAAATAAATTAAATTTTAGCAACATGCACTGAATTCTGAGCAATTGAGCCCCATCCAGTCAGTTGAGGGCATTGAATTCCAGTCTGAACTTTACCCCTGAAGATTCTTCTGCTTGCTAGCGATGGTATAGGCAAAGAGTATACCTCTCGGCTTGAATAAATGAAGGGCAATAGACTTGTGTGCACTCGCATTTGCCCAAGGTTAGCTCCCCGCTTGTGTATATTACCATGTAGGAATAGGATGAGGTTGAGAATAAAAAGAGATAAGAGATGTTCTCTTTGCAATGCTTTGCAAAGCGAGTTATAAGGGAGGTAGGAGTGAGGGAGGGGGATTGCTCTTTCAGCTTCTTCTCCTCCTTCTCCACTTGCACAATATAAGACTATTCACAATCCGCCCGCATATAACTTAACTTGGACCCAGAGAGGTTTATAGGCAGGAGTTTGGCAACTGTGGGGGGCTCTCCGGAGTATGTGTGTTCAACATACGAGGGGGAGAAGAGAAGAGTGAAACCAGAACCAGAGCCAGATCTCAGTGCTCCCCAAACTACTCACCGAACCAAGTCCTATTTCCGTACACTCCTCCACTCCTCCACTCCTCCAACTAAACCTTATTCATTCTATATCCCCCCACCGAAAAAAAACAAGTTCAAAACTCTTGTATTACTCCGACTCGTGCTATAAACACTGTGAAAGTAAAGTGTTTGCGAAAAAAAGCAAGTGTAACCTGAAAAAAGTGAATTCAATTGAAAGGGTGAGTATATATAGGGGCCTAGAAAGATTATATAACAAAGAATAGGTTGGAGAGACTTAAAGGGTGCTTGAATAGAAAGGGGGATTCGCCATTTCGGGTTTTATGGGTTGGGGGGAGTAAGGAATAATGCATTTATGGCTCGGAGAAATGGGAAAGAGCCTGATTCGGGGGTTTTCTTGATGCTGTAAGACCCAAGTGGTACTAGATCGGGGATGGGAGCACACAAAAGGACCCGGAGAGAGTGTAAATGAGCTTTTGAAGGGGATAAAGAGTTGCAAAGGGCTTCCGGAATGTACAATATATTTTTTAAGGGTTGACATCCCGGAATTCTTGAGCTGTTTGAAGATTTTTGGGGAAAAATTCGGAAATTCGGATGATTCTTGGCGGGGATTTGATCTTAACCTTTTGAAAATGCTTATAATCTTTAAGGGGAAGCATTGTCATTACGAAAAATAATTTTCTTTAATTGGTTGACCTTTTTTCCAGGTGTAGGAAATGCGGAGGTCAAGCGCAGAACAGCAGCCAGGTCGGCGGGTGAGCTCTGACTCTGGAGGACGCAAGAGGAGCATGGAGTATGTACGGAGAGGGTCAATGGATGTGTCCAAACTCGGATCTGTAAGTTTATTTTAATATTTAAATATGAAATGGGCCATCGTGAGGCGTCAGCATCATTCCAGAGAAGCGGTTTGCGGGTTTTTCATAATCCTTAGGCATGGAGAAATGGAGATAAATGGGGGAGGATTGGCTTGTCTGTGGTAGTTTGACAGTTTTGACGGGTTGACAATGTCCTGATTATAATGCACCAACGATGAAAAGTGTCATCTGAAAGTTTAAGGCCGAGATTGCTCATTTCCCATACAAGTTTAGAATCTTGAGCCCTAGCTAAGTATATAATGCATTTGAAAACAATCTAAAATTTAAGACGTACGCCTATATTCTTAGGCGATTGACATTGGGAATGTCCCGATCCGGGAATAGCACGCTTTTTCCCACTCCGAACCCTCCCGAACTCGGATTAAAACGAGTTAAATGCGTTCTAATCCATAAATATCACACAGTAGGTACACTTTTATATGCAGATATGCAGTTGGCAAATATTGTACGAATAGTAGTATGCCGGTAACATTAATAACATTCCAAGTAACAACTTGGGTATAGCCTGAGGCATTGTGTTTTTATATGTACTAGGTACTTTACAATGTCAATTACAAATCCAATGCGAATATTCTGTTTTGCTGGAATGACCTTCAGCATTACTGGGTTCACCTTTAAGTAAGTCATATGATAAATGCGTCTTTATTCATATAATGAGAGAAATGCGTTTTATATATGGGTAGATCGGCCTATTACTAGTTGTAGTAGAGTATTTACGAGTAAATAAATAAATGAAGTAAAATATAAGCATTTTTTCCATCCTCTGGACCTCTCTAGAGCAAGCAATTCCAATTCCTTACGGATCTCGTTACATTTTAAGCAGAATCTTTCTTTTAGGACAAGATATAATATGCCTATGGTCCATAACCCTTGGCATATTATGAATTTATGAATTTTATAGCAGGCTCTTTAGACTAGGATCTTTGAATTAGAGCTTGTTTGTATTTTCTGAGGGTTCTACCAACATCTTGGAGTTAATATGTGGCTGAATTTATAAGTAGAGTACTCGTACTAGTGGAAGATGCGGCCGTTCGAGTACATAATTGAAGTTTCTTCCCAAGTCCATTTGCATATATACAGATATTTTATGGTTCTAACCAGCAGAAAGAGTCTGGTTACAGCCAGAATTATATTACACTCCATTTCCTTTGCTTATATTAACTAAAGATAGGCTGTATAATAACTGCAAATTCCTTTACAAGATGCTAAAATAAATCGGATTATGAATTCGAGATGGAATCTGATTAGAATCCGAGCTGATATGATGACTCAGATGTCAATTTGATCATTTTATAAACATGTTAGTGTTTGTTATACATGGTTTGTTTAAATTAAAGTTTAAAACCTAGCTTGTAATGTACTTTAGATTAGTTTTAAATAAGGAATAGGCTGCTGGAGAAGTGCAGATGAAGCCCACATACTCGAAAATACTGTAAACAGATGTATAAATTGAATAAAAATCTTTCTGATCTGCCTGCCATTGAAATGAACAAGTGTTTATTCCATTTATTCCAGGGCCTTTGTAAAATATGCCCATATAAATTGTTAATAGAGTTGATACGAATCCTATAATCTCTCCATTGAGGTCGTAATCTGTTTAATATGCTTTGAAGTGCTTAAAACTTGACAGGACATCCATTTGAAAGCCTCGTACGGATATATATAATTCATAGGATCAATTGAATTCAATTCTTTCCAATTGCATTAGCGTTTTAATAGTGTTTTTCCCTATCTGGAAGGTTTTTACATAAAGTCATATATGTTTGGACGCTTTGTTTTGTATTATTCATCAGAGGGTTGATTTTTTTTTACTTGGACCAAAAAAACATTTTAATATATAAAATCAAATGCCAAAGCAAGCGTAGAAAAAAGTTAAATCCCAAAAGAGTCGAATAAATAGAAATGCCCAATGTGCAAAGTTGCGAAATCTCACTAGTATGCTATTTGTTAAACTTATTAAATGACATAAATCTCTCCGAGCCTCAAGCCCTTGCAAGTTTGGGGAAATCTAGGTATTTCAGGGGTCCTAAATCATTCATTTTCATCCTGGAGCCCCCGAAAAGACCTTGATGGGACCCCCAATCGACCCGTCTACGTCTCACCCCGAAGAATAATCCCTTAAATGAACCATTTCACTCCACTTCTCCGAAACTC
>JAAZTK010000904.1:0-16599 GCA_036507255.1 Megalothorax incertus
TAAGGCGTTCGAAAGTTATCGTGTGGACGGACAGACGGACAGGTCAGACGGACAGACATACCAAACACTATAGCCCGTTTTTTTCTTAAATTGAGAGAACTGGCTAAAAAGAAACCATATCGAGATTTGATCTTTTAG
This sequence comes from Megalothorax incertus, assembly GCA_036507255.1. Classification (NCBI taxonomy): domain Eukaryota; kingdom Metazoa; phylum Arthropoda; class Collembola; order Neelipleona; family Neelidae; genus Megalothorax; species Megalothorax incertus. The sequence goes on from JAAZTK010000904.1 coordinate 139, forward strand.
TTTCCAGTTTTTTTGGAAAAATATTTTTAAAACTTTTAAATAATTGCTTTTAACTATACTTAAAAAAAATAATATGTCATATGATGAATCAAGCCAAATACTTGAATATTGTAAATTATTAAGAAGTGAATTTAATTTATTTGATATCTTATCCTATGTAAATTTAAAAGTCAAATAGGAACACGAGCCGAATAATATTAAATATTTTATTAGGTAAATGCAAAGAGAATTGGAATTTATCGACCTTTTTTAAATAAATTTTTCAAAGAGCAGTTAACACTTCAATTTTGTTTTTTTGTCTTTGAATATGTAGCATTTAAATATTGTTTGAATGAAAATTATTAAAATAATTAAAAACAAAATTTATCCAGACAAATTGGTTGTATATGTCTTTTTAATTTAAAATTAAATATTGTATTTATTTATTTAAATTTTAGTTTTCTAGCTTACCATAAATAGTGGTATAATACAGATTTATTTTATGTATAGGTTGGATTTCAATAAATTATAATTTAAATAATCGCTTACGGAACTTATATTTTAGGTAAACAATAAAATACAACAAAATATTATCATTAAATAAAATATTATAATTAATTTCTACAAAATACCAAATAATACAAATGGCAATAAGGATTAAATAAAAAAGAAAGCATACCGAGACTTGATCTTTTAGTTTCAATGCTTTCGGACCCAATTTATCCAGAGTATAATTAAGCATAATTTTTTGATCATCAAAATTGTCAGTAAAATATTCCATTTGAGTGAGAAATTGAATAATTCCTCCCTCAAATAAATTCACCGTTATTTTATTAAATTCCGCTGAGGAAATGCCACCAAAAACAACAAATATATCATCCGAATCATCTTCAGTGGATTTAACCGTAAAGCATTCACAAGCTTCATTACATTCTTTACTATACCCGTACAATTCAAATTCTATACCCTTTTTGGCTAAATGTATAGCTAATTTATTTTGCAGTAAATACTCTCCAGCTCCTACAATTTTTGACCCTTTTTGATCCCATATGAATATAAATAAATCTTCCCAATTTTGCATATCAAAACCCAGGGACTTAATAATATAGAATAATTCTAGGGTATCTTCGATTAGAAATCTCCGAATTTTATATCCATTTGTGAGCAATTCCTTTAAATCTTTGTATATAATCGGATCTCGAGGAACAGTAAGATCAGAAGTGACGACAGACTCGTATAGCCCCGTGAGAACAATTGCAGAAAAAGTCCAAATTAATAATAAAAGTCGGAATTTAGGGAGATCCCCCAACCGAAGGGAAATTGCAAAAATATCAAACCAAAATTGACCACGATGGACCAAAATTAGGCCAAAAAATGAGGTCAAAATTAAGGTCCAAATCCAGGGGTGGAAAGGACGTGTTAAGAGGGAAAAGTTGAAGTTCTCCAAATCCCAAGAATCCACGCAATATAGAAAAGTACCGATAGTACTTTCATATGGCATTAAAGGAAAGTTTATGTTGAAAATAGCCCTTTCGAATGCAATAATAGGAAAAATATATCCATCTGTATCCCTAATTGTAAAGATTCTTCCAAGACTAAAATTTGTTTTTTCAAACAACAAAAAACTCCAAATTAAATCAGGATTTGATCTAAAATAATCAACTGTTGGGCCATTATTTCCAGAATAATGAGAAATTGTCTTAAAATAACCTGAAGATATGGCCATCTATTTAATTAAATTATTAAATACAATATGCCTATATTCGATTAATAGAATAATATTAAAAAAATTTAATAAAAAAAAAATAAAAAAAATATTAAAATATAAATAAAATAATAAATTACTTACCGGGAATTCGTTCCCATTTTTCAGTGAACTTTCTATCCGATCCATTTCTATCAAATTTGGCGTTTCAATCTCCACAAAAATACCCCCATTTTCATAATCACAGAGAAAGCAATAAAACTTTATTTTGTTCAACTTTTCAAATGCAATAAACAATTTAATATCAAGATACATGGGATTGAGTGTCAAAAGGAAATCGAATTCATTTTTGAAAAATATGATATAAAAATTGATGACTCGGTTATAAATTATAGGTGGAAATGTGGCCAAATTAAACCAAAGATCTTGCTCCTCGCTATTGGGATCTAGTGCCAAATGTATGATGATTTGATTGGATTTGGATCGGGTGAGTGTTGGATTGTATTTGACAATTCGAGTGGGTTCCCCAAAATTTTGCAAAATCATTGGACTTTCAATTTGAACAATTTCAAAAAAAGTTGAATCTGAAATAATTTCCTTCCAAAATGAAATTAAAAATAAGATTTTTGAATCCCCCACAAAATCTGAATTAAATAAACTGGGGAGGATTTTTTGTGGAAATAATATAAATATAAATATAATTGGAATTAATTTGCAAAACATTTTAAAATTTTAGGACTGCAATATAAAATGCTATTTGAATGTTTGCTAGAGAGAGGACTTACACTTCTCAAGAATATTTAATAAAATAATATAATTCAATACAAAATTGCAAACCGTAATAAATTAAATTATAAATATATTATATATTTTGAAACTTTATGATTTGCCTTATATGCAAGTGTTTACGACATACTTGAATGATGTAATTTATTAAATTTTGCATTTTAATACTTGTATTTGATCCTATTGTTTATAAAGGTTAAATATCAAGCAGACACACGAGCCCAGAAATTTAAATTATTCACACAAATTACATTATCCATATTGTAATAAGAATTATCTAATTTTGTTTTCAAGATCAACTACCATCTGATATTATTCCAATAATTACGATTATTAAATTTGAAATTATCCGAAATGCACCTTCCATATATCAATTGTACGAAATAAAATCCTAGTCCAGCAAAATTTCAATTATATTCAAGTGCTTTATTTTGCATTTTAAATTTTACATTACTTGAAAAATATAAGCTACTCCATTTTTACCAAAAACATAGTCCGGATAAATCTCTCGCGTAACCTATTTGTTTTAGATAAAGCATCAAGAATGATTTCCAAAGTCTGATATATACATAGCTTATTCATATAACTTACCAATTTCCAAAAACCATCCTTTTCCACGCCATCAACATACTCTCGAAACTTCCCGCCAAATTGAAGGTCCGTTTCAGCATATTCCTCCCGGATGACAATGAAAATATGACCTCCAGGTTTGACGATCCGAAGAAATTCTTGAATCGCCGATAGAGGGATATGACCATCCATCATTGACCCAATTGTTATCAGACAATCATAAGAGCCCTTCTCAATACCTTCAACTATACGACCATCTCCAACCAGAGCTTCAAAAACTTTCCGGTAGATGCCCTTGGCTCTAAGAATGTCTAATATGCCTTTTGATCCATCCAGAGCATCAAATGTCTTGAATCCTAATGGAATTAGGTGTTCCCCTAGCCATCCGGTGCCAGCCCCCACGTCCAGAATCTCAAGGTTTTGGCGTATTTCGGCATCAGTGTAGAATGACGCTAGGCATTTGGCGCCAATTTCAGTAGCATTATAATTCGCACTTTTCAAGTCCTAAAAATAATAATTTTTCCAAAAAATTACCAGAAAAATTCAAATTTAAATAAACTACAATTAAATTAAATTACCTTTTCATAATCAGCCCAATTGTCGTAAGAAGTGATATTATCTTCCAAAGGTTTCTTTTTGTAAACATCGTGAGTTTCTTCAGAAAATTGACTCATTTTTTTGCTTTAAAAAATTCAAGTTTTTAACTAAAAAATGTCTAGCTATATCATTGAATATTATGTAAAACTAGAGGATAAGCCAGAATTGCATTCGGTACAACTAATCAGATGAATAGCCCTAATCAAAAGGCTACCTCTTAACCAGGAAAATATTTTTTGCATAATATTCTATTTGGATTTTCTGGTCAATGGTGACTTGGGCTAGGTCAGCCGAAGTTCAAAAGATTTTGGCGCACAAAATACCATTAGAAATGTCGCGAATTATTCTACATTTTTATTACCATTTTCCTAAATGTTCGAGAATTTTAGCAAATCCTATAAGAATGCGTACAAATCATAAAATTTTAATAATTAAGATCCATATGAACATCTGTGGGCCTTGAAAGCTGAATTCTCTTTGTAATATTTGAATTATATGCTAATAAATTAAATTTTAATTTACACAGCTGTTTCAATTATATTACAATAATCCCTGTTAAAATTTAGACTGCTGGAGCACAACAAGGTAGGTAAGAATTAGTGAAAAAAGGGCCATAAGTGAACCCCGATGAATAGAGAAAAAATCCCATGCTGAAAACCCAACCGGGTGTGTAGAATGAATTACAATATGGGAGAGACATCTACCGTAAATATCAGCATTTGGGAAAGCCCTAATTAATGCCAATCCAGATTCCCTAACCCTGGAGAGACATAGGATATTTGTAGATAGGCGTAGAATAAAGAAAAGTGTAGATATTGTAAACATCCAGAATTTAAAATTCGCGCCACTTCCAACGACATTCGCAGATTCTAGCAGCATTTGCATTTGTATAAAAATACTTATGCAAATCACGGTCATATTGATCCCAATGTCGAAAAAAATTAGTGGCCCAATCAATTTATTCAATCCCTGGACAAACCTGGCTATTCTGCCATATTGATCCATAATCCACGTGACATCTTCCGTTCCCAAGGTCAATTTACCCCTTAAAAGATTGATGATTTCAGCGATTTTAAATGCTGCGATGATATAAATTGAATTATAACAGCTTAAGGTGGGCATTACGAGAATTTGCATAAGACCACATGGAATTACATTGAATATGATGATGTGAATGGCGTTGGGATCAGGAATAAGACGCCAAATCTTTGTAAAGAAATATAGGGAATAGCCAGGAACAGTTGGATAATAATAGGAATGAAATGAACCACTAATGAAGAAGATTATGGGCAGAAAAACGCAAGGGAGAGCAAACATGAACTTTGCGAAGGTTTGAAGCCATTTTGATGTGTCCAAATTCGGATTGATGTCATTCTCGAGGGAAATCCAATCATTTGAGAGTTGAATTACGGAATTCTGGGTTGATTTGAGAAGAAATGCGCATAGAATTATATATGGAGTTAGGGCTGGTAAGATCCATAAAACTTGGAATAGAGATTCAAGAAAGTTGTGCCGGGTAAGGAAATCAAAAATGATTGAATAGAACTGGAATAGAGCAAAAATGGAGAGAAATCCCAGGAAGAATTTTTGAATTCGAATTGAGCCTGATTTTGAGGGAAGGGGTTGGAGAGAGTAGTTGAGACTGTTGATGGCTATTGGGAAGGTGCCTATTAATTGGCAGAATTTGAGGAATGGGTACAAAAGCTTTACGAGGCTATTAAATTTTGGTTTGGACATTTTTTCGACTTTCTCCATTAAAAGGTGAATTTAATATTAATCGAAAAATATGTTTTTTGAATATGAATATTAAATGCCAATTATTTCTGGATATGGCTTAATATGGATTTAATAAGATAATTTATTTAATTTTACATTAAATGATTAAATTGTTATTGTCCTTATAGTTTATGCTGATTATAAATATCAATATGTATTGAAGAAATATCAGTAATTAGTAAAGGTTTTGTGGAAAAACAACTATCCCAATTTGTATAATTGATCAATATCGTTTTAATCAATTTAAATGTTTGCAAAACGGTATATTATAAATTATGATAATTTTAATTTCCATTAATTAAATTGCAAAATATCCAGTTATAGAGAGTTCAAAGTCCAGAATTTATTGGTAGCAATAACATCTGAATTTCAAAAAAATGCATATCATATCAAATCATGAAAATATCATGAAAATGGAAGTTGTGTTAATAAAAATATCCTTATTCAAAATATGATTTCTTACGTGCATCTGTTGCATCTCCATCCTAAGGATAGATTTAAATTTGCATTTGCAATTTAGGCAAATTATATCTTTCAGAAATGAACATTTTTTGATATCGTACCTGGATAATCAATATAAGAACAGCTTTGATGGCATCCTTCTGGACTGAATGCTCCGCAGTATTGACACCTACCACCCTCTCGACCTTTGACATTTTTAAAAAAATAATTAGCATATTTTAAAGTTCAGATTTAATTTTTAAATATTGTACCAGCGTATATGCTAACGTCAGGTGGCGGTCCTTGTCTTAGGGATTTGGCCTCGGGTTCAACGGCGGACGCCATCTTTAATAGAATTTAGAACGTGAATAATTTTAATAAATTAAATTATTAATTAATCTAGAAAAAAATATTACCAAAATGGCGAGGGATCCAAATAGGAAAAATAGAATTAACTTCATATTTTGGAATTTACCTTGATCTGGATTGCTAAAAAAATTGATATCTGCGAACAATCCGGATTAAATTCTTTTTATATTGAATTTTTATTTGTTTTTTGAGGTTAAACCAATATACTTTTATAATACAAAAGTTATTTTCGAGAGGAATAATCCCGAGACAATAAATTTTAAATTGGGGTTTTTGAACAAACATCATTAAAATATTTTCCAGACTTTATAATTTATTATTAATAACAATTTTTATGTTCGTTCAATAAGGTCAGATTTCGATGATGAAACTTTCAATATATTTCTAATTTAAATGTAATTATTATTAGATCATCCAGCTTTCGATTCTTCAAAGTTCAATTCTATTGATAGCAATAACACCTGCGGATTTAAAAATGATTTCCGGAATTTGTATTCAAATTGTAAAGAATTTATTCAGGGGATTTTGGTTTTACGTGCAAGAATTGCATCTCCAGCCTACGCAAAATTCCAAATAAATGATTTAATTAAAATTCCGAACAAATTGCCATTTGAATTTTAAATTATTTAAAAATTGGCACCTGGATAACCAATGTAGGAGCAACTCTGATGACATCCTTCCGCACTAAATGACCCACAATAACTGCACCCCAAACCCTCACGACCTAAAATCACCATTTTTAATTGTTTTAAAAGCTTTTTTATTTTTTAATTGAAGAAATTGCTATTTTCCACATACCAACGTAAATCGATACATCTTGTGGCGATTTCGTGCTTTTTAAGCCCATGCTTTCGGCGTCCACCTTGAAATCAGGATTTGTAAATTAGAGGACTTTTAGATGAAAAGATTTACCTTTAAAAAACACACGCTGAGGATGCAAAAAATCAGGAATTTCATCTTTTAGAATTTAATAATTAAAATATCTGTATTTTTTAAAATTTAATGATGTATCTGGCAATTGAAGGTTATTATAATAAAAAATAAATCTGTAATCTTAGATAGACCTAAAAAAGAAACGCTCATTATGATCTGCTTATCATTCGAAAGCCTAATTAGTAAAGAGTAATTAATATGATGGCATATGACATCCAAAAGACCTTTAAAAATTCAAATTATAATTAGAAATTATAATATACGCACAATATTCCAGAATATCTCTAAAAAATTAGAATTTGGTTTAAATCCATCGAGTTATTTTGAGGTGCTTTAATTTATGACTTGCATGCTCTTATTTGGCTGTAATTTTGACATGTTTTTAACCACAATTAATTTATTCAAGCTTTCATGCACATTGAAATCCGGTTTGGTCCAAAAACTGGATTATTTGGCTTGAGCCGGTTTGATGGACATGATTTTAAGGGGTTTCTCTCCAGCTTCGAGTTCTCCTGTTATGTACAATATATTATAGGTACTAATATCAGCATGCAATACGATATAGGTATATTAAAATAATTTCTAATATGAAGTAGTATGAACCTTTTGGAGCTAATCGTATTTGGGGAGATTCACCAGGTCGGCTGGGACTCGTCATAGCCAGTTGCATACCACCGCCCTCTCCCAGCAACTCCTCCCAGCTAATAGGAATGACCTTTTGACCTCCATTTTGTGGGCTAGACATCTGTCTCTGATGATTTGCATTAAAAGGCCTTGCGGTCATTTGATTGGACATGAGCCTAGGGTTTGTTCCCAATTGACTTTGCCCTCGGGGAGTTCCAGAGGTCATGATTTGATGCTGGTTGCGACTATATCGTCTCAACTCCTCTTCCTAAATTATGACCAAAACGATGTATTAATCATTATAATGATTTGCAATATTTTGGTTACATGAAGGGCTCTGAGGTCACGATAATTCGAGGAGCGTCCCCTACCAGTGTAAACAGTCAATTTCGGTCCATTTGGGGGTGGCCTCGGTGGTAGCTGACCCGGAAAGCAATAGGGTTGGGCTACTCGCGGGTGCTAAAATCAATTTATGCAGCCGTATAAAACTCGAATCTGCAAAAAAGCTTAAAAATGACATGTAATTTAAGAATACCTGCATATGAGGACGTGCATTTGCCCCAGAATTTGCTTGGAAGGAGAATGGAGGATGACTCTGAGTAAATGGCGTTGACATCTTTCCGAATACTGCTAATTTAATGGCAAAATGCAATCAAAAAAATCAAATTTCAAAATTCATTTGGTAAAAAAATTGTTTTATTTCATAAATCTCGAAAGTAACAATTTTGCACAAAGAATTGGATTGATTTTGATATATTAAATTAATATTCTTTTTGTAAAGCGTTGAGGATATGGATGGGAGTGGCGTCTTCCAGGGACCTCTTTTGGTTGTGATAGGCGGGGAGGAAGTAGGATCTAAAAAGTAAATTTTAACGGGTAATTAGTAGGTATATGACGTATAAGTATATAGCAAGTTTTTACGGTATTTGAAAAAAGGTCATGACCACTGAGGAGGCTAGGAGGACGCAGACAAGGGACACGAGGAAGTAGAGTTCACGGATTGCAATAAAACTCCCCAAAAATGAACTAGAATTCAAAAATCACAAAAATCACATTAAATCTTAATTCAAGAATACCTAAATGTCTATTGTATAAATTAATTTAAAAATAGTACTTACTAGTGCCCTGTGAATTGAGCTAGAGCTGCTGCCTGATGGACTTCCGCTAGATTGACCTGACCCGAGGCATTGTCCAAATGGAATATAAGAAATACCCAGGTCCAGAGGATCTTCAGCATTTTATCGGTATATTTAATGCCTGCCTCATATCGTATAAGGAATTACTCGTAAAGTACGAGTCGTACTAATACTAAATAATTAAATGTCTAGCCAATATAACGGGAATTAAGGGCTTCGAGTCTTGATACAGGTGTAAATTCTATATTTAGATCCAGAGGTCATTGAATTACAAATATAAAAATAGGTTATGAATTTAAATAGCCATTTTGAGATCTTCCAGGCTGGATTTCTTGACCTCACCCTCTTCCCCGCCCTCTTTTCCCTCTTCCCCGGTGTCCTCGACCTTCCCCCTACTTCGGGGAGCCCTCGGAGTGGCCCTTGCCATCAACTCTCTTTCTCTCCATTGATTTTGAATTAATTTCGACAGCCTACAAATCCTCTCCACCATAAGATTGACCCTGCAAATGAACCCCCAAGCATAATTTACATTCCAAATTAATTAAAGTACGATGGACTTACTGGTATATTGGATTCCTTGATTGATACGACCCTGGAATTGGTGGTTCAATCCCTTCCAGGACAAGTTTGGCAATCCTGAGGTTCTCCTGGACCTCCCTGGAGGTCGCCCTTGACTTGGCGTCCCTTTCAATCCGTTTTTGATAGGTTGATTGCCTCACCAGCTGCAGTGGGGATGGTGGTTTCACTCGGAGGATGATCTGATTGTTCCTCATGAGTAGGAAATATTGTAGATAATCTGACACTTTTTCTCCGAGGGAGGCTGGACCTCCAGAAGATGAGGAATCGTGTCCAGCTCCAGTGATGAGGGTCACCCAACGAGAGAAGGCTTGGTCGTCGTCCAAATTGTAGGCGTCCCATGTCCTCCGGAGCAACCTCCGTCCTCTCTCGCTGTAAAAACCCATCTTTGGCTACCCGGGAGTCTTCGGAGTGGCTGGAAATGCTTTGAAATATTTTTTTATGGGCTGGAATGTCAATTCCCGAGAATCTGCAATTACAGGGCCTATTGTGGAGGTTGATTAATGGGGGAATCCGTGTGAAAGGGGCCACTTGAACCCCTATTGATTATATTTGGAGGTATATATTCATTTCTAGACTATTCATTGTAAGATAAGTAAGTATGCTGATAAAAAGTGGGCCAATATGCCTATTTCTTTGACCTTGCACAGAGCTCTGATTCATTTCCGTTCGAAATCCATTTTTGGATTGTTTGATTTGCAATTTCTTTTGAGGCCCATTCTATACCCATCGGACCATCATAAATCCTCCACTTTATTCTTTTTATTGGGAATTTCAGATCGATATTACTGATATTCCTCACAAATAAAACTTAAGTGTAAATCGCGAATACTATTGGTATATATAAGTAAATCGATATTTTATTAAAAGCGTTTCAAGAGCTCCTTCGAAAAAAGGCGTCAGTCCTCCACCTCCTTTTGCTTATACCCTCGATGGAGCTATATATATATATCATTCCAATTACTATATACAATATGATACGATTATGCAATATTATGTATAATATGTTAATTATAATAATTGGAAATAGTGTAAGTACAAGTGAGATGCAAAATCCTAGTAGTATCATTTTGGAAGGTGCGCTAAGTTTCCTCATGAACTGGATCCGAAGGCTCCCTTTGGCCGCTCCCAGGACCCTGGCTATTTCAACTGGACGCCCGATGACAGTATTTATTGTAAATTTGGAGGAGCCGCAGAAATGGTCCACATAGGTCACCGAAAAGAGGTCATCATTGTCCTAATTTATACGGATAAAAATTCGAGGTCAATGCAAAGTCTTTAAAAGGGTTTGAACCTGATCCCTGAGAACCCATTGGGATCCGGAGCACAGCGAGGTACGGACCTCCTCGACCCTTCCCACGAGGAGGTCAGGGGGCGTATAAATCCCTCCAATCTAAACTTAAAGAATTTCATTTGACCTTTTTAAGGTCAAGAAAGTCTACCATATGTCCAAGGCAAATCAGGGACTTTTCACGGTAGGAGACCCGGCCCACGGCTGAATGCGAGGCATCCCAGAGGATGATTTGGGTCACTTTTGGGCTAAGGCAGGCGCAGTAGGTTGACTCCTCCGTGGCCATTAGGACGACCTCTTCATCGGGGTCACGTACTAGAATAGATCGCTCTCCCTCACAGCAAGCTAGATTTAATTAAAAATATTATTTAGGTTTAAAAATGTAGAGAGTTTAAACCAAAATGTGATTCAATTGAGAGGATGTTGGAGGCTGAGAGAAGTGTGAGACCTTTGGGGCGTTCCTCCTGAGGCTTGACCTTTGTAGGTTCTTTTACAATTACGCCGAAATGGGGGTCAATCGACATTATTCCCGATTAATATTTCCAGGAATATTTAAAATATGCTTCAATTTATGAGTCCTATTTTAGGACAAATGGAAAAGTAAACACTACAAAACCTGTAGACCATTGAGAATTTCAAGTGGAATTATTCGAGAAAAATTAATTATTCATTTCCTCTTTAATTCCTATGCAATGATATATGATTATGCGCTACCTACGATATATAATATGCATATATTCTCACTAGGGCTGGGATCCGAAACAATTTTCCCAATACGATCCGATAATCCGATTTCGGAAATTCGGATTTAAGTTTGAACCGTACAAACAATACATGAAATATTCGGATTGAGATTGGGATTAGGTGATTTTCAATCTGATAAGTTATAACCGAACGCTCGAAATGGAGATTTCGATCAAGCTGATTCGGAATGCGAATTTCGGATCCAAATTATCTGATTTAGCAATTTCATTTAGAAATCCAGCTGATTTTTCGGATCCAGGATCCATGATTGGATGGATCCATGCCGAATATGGTCCAGTTTTAATAAGTTTCAAACAATCCGATTTAATCCGAACTTTTATATCCGAAGTCAGACTGTCAGATTGTAAATCTTTGGATTCGATTGGCATTTCTATCCGATCTTCCAATCCTATCGTATATCGGATTGATTTTGGATCCCAGCCCTAATTCTACTCAATAACCTAAAGTAAAAGTAATATATATTATAATATCATTTTGATTAAATTAAGTAAACAAAAAAATGACAAATTAAAATCAACTTTTGAGGAAAGTTCAAACAAAAAACTCCTTATTCCTCCCGGCTCGATTAAAATCTATACTCGTGTTTAAAAAGGTGTAGAATTTAATTATTTTTTTGTAATTAGAGAATGAGACTTTATTTAAATATGAAAAATTACCATTAGATTATCCCTTACAAAGATACAATTCAATTCAGAGCAATAATACAAATTATTAATTAGAATTTGCAATATTTCTCCACCATTGCATGAGGTTGACCCATCCTCTCCGACTCATTTTTGGAGCCTAGATAATCCTCGAATCCAATCTGTTCGTCACGGCCTGAAAGTAATTAAATATAGCATTATTTAATCTTAATTAGGTCAATTAAATCAAATTAAAAGGTCACCTGTGAGAGCCTCGAGGGCAGCATTTGACCTGGGAAGGAAGGGGAGGTGTCCAGTCCTCCCGAGGGCCCTTTTTTCCATCTGGAGACGAAGAGGGGCTGCCAGACCTTGGGTCTTCCTCAACATGGCCATGTCCAACTGCTCAGCACGTTGATGATACTAATTAATTAATTAAAAATGTTAAAAAACAATTATTTTGACATTTTGAGATAGAAATTAAATTTTTAAAGGCAATTACCGTCTTCTCGGACAATTCAAGGGGGTGAGGAGCTGAATTGGGGTCACGGGTGCCAGCATTAAGCCTAATTGGGTTAATTAAATTAATTAAAAGTCGGCAATTAAAATTAATTAATTAAAAAAATTCAAAAATAATGGATTTTTTGAATGTTGGCCAAAAATAGAATTTTAAACTTACCCGTAGACCATTTTGTCGGGGATTTCAAACTTGCTATTCATGATGACGAGAAGGAGGACTCCAACCACGTAGTTTTAATTAAATTAATTAGTATTTAATTAGTAATTAATTAAAAACAATTAAAAAACCGGAGGATTTTGTAAAAAATTGCAAATCACTCGGCTTTTGAATCCCGTAGTTTGGTGCAGGTTTTAGAACCTCATAGGAATCATATGTAATCCGTTCCTTTCGAGTTTTTGGCATTTTTTTGGATTTATTTCATTTTTATTGTTTTTAAATATCGTAATATTAATTAATCAGGTCAATAATTGACCTTTGAGTGAATTAAATATTTAAAGTTGTGTGAATTTCTTTACATGCAGATTGTAGACTCAAAATATCATTGCAATCCAATTAAGACTAATCCTAGATCCCAATATTCCTACTGCAATTATTAGGGTCGATCAGTAAGTTTCGATCGATTTTAAAACTTTGATATTTCTAGTATCAACGTACATAATTGGCAGATGAATATAAATTTTTGTAGTGTGATTCAAGGACTATAAATGCCATGCTCAAAGTTGGATAATTATCTACTATTAACTCACAAGTTTTTATAAATAATATTTTAAAATTCTTATAATTTTCCACGCAAAAAGCAATTATCCCTAAAATAATACAAATCAAATGCAATAATAAAATCACATAAAAATGGCTTAAAGTTAACGGGAGAGCATCGGATTTATTTAAATCTTGAATTTTCTTCTGAATATCCAATCTTAAATTCATTTTTCCTCCAGCTTGGAATTTGTTCAACTGGTTCTCCTTCTCCTTATCAAAATTCCCTCCATCCCTATAATATCCAATAGCATTTATTAGGACTTGAGTATTTTAGACCTCTTTTGAAGTCCAATCGAATTGAATCCTCGAAGGACGCCATTTTTATTAATAAATGCCAGAGATGGCGAAGCGTTTCGCCTGATATACGCATTCATATTCACATTCCACATGATGCATGCAATTTTTGGTGATAATAAAGATTCCAGAATACAGTTAGATTGACGCTCCAACGGATAAATTTCCATTCTTTTTCGAATGAATTTTATATAATCTGGTGAACTTGAAGAATTAAAATATGCAAACAATGAGCCACCATCAAATGGATATTTAATTTTATAATTTAAATTTGATGACAATTCCTGAAAGCTTTCCGGAATTATTTCGAGTTGGGGGAACACGAGAAGTGTTAGTAATTTTGAACGATATGCTGTGCAAATTAACAATGAATAAAATATCCAAAAAATGAATACCAACTTCAACTTCCAAGGCTGATTTCCCAATGAATTTGGTTCTTGCTCAAGAAGAGAGCCAAAGGTCAAAGTGGATGAAAATAATATGTTTTTGGTTGTAGAATTTTTTGGATTTGTTTGGGAAATTACTATAAAAATTATGATAACAATCATAAGGAAAGCAAACCAATTTAGAGCCCAAATGGTATTATCCAGAGGCTGAAATAGTGCTTGATTGTTTACGACAACCCTGGGTGTAGATGTTGTAAAAGTTCCTTCAACTTGATGAATCCCTGTCGCAAAATCTATCACTTGTAATCTTTCCGATGTATATCCCATCATTGCTGAAATATCGGATCGATCATCCACAAGATCTCCAACTCCTCCTTCCCAAAACACTCCCAACTTTTATCCCGAATTTAGTCTCCTTTCGGTATTTAATTGAAACATTATAAACCCTTGAAAAATCTTTGAAAAATGCAATGATTATCCCTTCTGGCAGCCCAATTTTTCCTTTCCAAATTGTATATGGAGCAAATTCAACGGCGGTTACCCTTAAAATTGGATTTTGGAATATTTTTGTTATATCCTTTGAATTTGCAATAGAGATTTCTGGAAATATTTCAAATTTATCCGCTTGAATTATCATTTTATTTTTCAACTTTTGGAATTTAGGGCTGTAATTTTTAAATTCCTCTCTTTTAATCAGGAAAATATATAAATGGGATTGAGTAGCAATTCCTCGAAATAAATTATCAAAACAAATTAATAGGTCATTTTGTACTAGATTCTCCCAAAATATTATAAACTGGATTTCATTTTGCGAATGTCTTGAAAATTTTTCAGGAATAGAGCATATTTTTGTAATATTTTCATTTAAAATTAGTTCCCATTTAATTTGAGCTTCAATATTTTTAAGCGGAGATTTAGCATTTAATAAAAATGTAGTGATTGAAGATTCCCCGTATATTTCGGGTATAAATGAAAATAATAAACTAATCAAAAATATTAAAAATATCAAAAATAGAGACATTTTTTTAGGTGAGCAAATAAATTCAAATTCTATCGTATTTATGATTTAATTTATACAATTATTTTAACAATATTTAATACATATCTATTTATATTTCGTCGGTATTTTTAAAACTTTTTTGGCCACAAAAACTTAAGCATGTAAATACTTATACAATAAAGCACTTTATGAGAAGTTTGTCTTGTACAATAATAAAGATTTATTTATCTTAATTACTTAATTGCATGACAAACAATTCACAAACTTTTATAGTACTTTGCACTGAAGATTCTCTAATTATACAAGTACATTCGAATAAAATTCAAGGACTAGAATCGATTGATAGCATGTATCGTATATCAATAGAATATACATATCGTGATTACCTACTATATACATTTAGGGATTTCCAATTAGCTTAACAATACAGATCGATTTATTTTAATGGTTCTCCATATCGTGTACCATTAAGAGTAATTTGGAATTTTGATCAATCTGAAAATCCTCTAGATAATGGATTATCAAATAATCTGCATATACTATATACTAACTTTCCTGGATAATTTGATATTAGCAAATACAATAAGTAGGTAATATATATAGATATATTAATTCAATTGCTTATAATACTCAAATAGTTGTAATCTGCACCCTATTTAGATTTTTTTATTCTGCACATTTCCATAAGCCTAAGCTAATTATTCCAAATTTTTATTTGCCTCTTTTCCTAATTGGATATAATAATCACTAACATTTCCAATTATATACAAATCAATATTTCTCGTCGATTATACTCAAAAGGATAGACCTCTTTTCTTTTTAAATGAATTCGGGCATTTACACCTTTTGAATAGTCCTAATTAATAGCTTCCCAATGAGATATTACACGGAAAAATAGCGCTAACCGAAAGGAAGATATTAAAAATCCCCCAAAAAAATCAAAATTGACCTTAGGATATGAGGATATTCCTCTCCTTAAAAGTGGCATTGGTGTCATGTATATTACTCGAAATTCCAAATGCATACCTAATACAATGCCTGTATTGTTATCCGTATTGGTTTATAAATATTTAAACGCTTTTGATTTACAATAAGTCAAAAATAATTAAGAATCAAGCATCCGTAAGTTAACCTTTAAACCCAATTTATTGGAATAAATATAAGATGAGTCAATAATACAATTCTTGGACATCTGGAATTGTTTACATTCAATGTAATAATTATATATAAGATATGGGGCTATAGGGTATATACGCCTACTGGCGCGTCACCCAGCCTTGAGACCTTTGTATTTATTTAGATCGAATTAGTGTTTACAATTTTGAATACCTATA
>JAAZTK010000905.1:0-16598 GCA_036507255.1 Megalothorax incertus
GTGTCAAATGTTAATTATTATAACCTACTGGCTACTAGCTGCATTTATTAAAATTACTAATGTACAATATACGTATCTGTAATACTGTTTTATTGGCTTAATCAGTCTAATTAAATTTCAACCTTTGAAGCGGCGTTAATAGCCTTAATTTACGATCTAAATCTTAACAAGTGTAGAGTCCTAAACGCGATAATTTTATTCACTGATTGTAAACCATAGGATATTAGTTAAAAATATTTATATCTAATGTCTACTTATTAAAATCTTTCACCTTGTAATGCATTAAGGAACGACAATAAACAACTTTGAAATTGAAATTGAAATTTGAAATTGAAATTGTAAGATATACTAAAATTGAACGTCAAATTGCTCATTTTAGCCATAAAATTGGAATAAATTATGTTTAAAAGTTTCAATAGTGTCCAAATGTCCACTATTATTGCTTTTGCTCTTGATGGTCAACACATTATTCCTAGAAATGTATTGGGACATGTCCAGTACGTAGCTTAAGCATAGAGATCCTCCATAATGACCGAGGTGGATCATTAATGATCGATAATGAATTCCTCCCCCTCTATTTATCAATGTTTTGGTTAATGGATAAATTCGGGAGCTTGAAAGTTGGACCCCCAAAGGATATATAGGGACAAAACTCTACCCTATTTTGATTGGGAATTCATTTTGCTGATCCAAGTTTGGAGATTTTGGGGGAATCGAATCAAAATATTATCTTTTGGATCCAAACAATGCAAAGAAAGGGTCTTCCCTTTTGAAAAATGATATCCTTTTGATGGAGGGGAATGCGGAAGGGTTGTGATTGAAGTCTATTTTATTCTGTAACTTGTGTAGCTTGCTCATTAGGGATTCACCCTGTTAATTTGCAAGATTGAAGTGCTTCAAAGTGAGTCAGTCTCTCTTGTGGTTTAGAATTGAAAGTTTGAGCGAGGGAGGAAGGGAGGGAAGACATGGCCAGAGTTAATCAAATGGTCCACAAAGGGTGAACTTTGAAATAATTTGAAATATATTCCACTCCACAGATTTACTCTTAATTTGCATATGTCGTTTTCAGCGTCCAACCAAAGCTTAGGAGGATTCTCAGAGCCGATGAGTAACCCCCCTTGGATTTGATTGGGAAATTTGAAGCTACTTTTTAGCGGATCCGAGCTCTACAAAATGAAGGGGGGAACGGAACATTATTCCCTCCTGATTTATTGTCATTTTAGGGGCTGATCTCATACTTGTTTTTATTCATTTAGGGCTTTAGGGGCCGAGAAATTCATGTATTTAAATGGGGGGATATTGTGGGAAGGAAATATTAATTAAGACTTGGTTCAAAAACATCATCTTTGAATGAATATGATTAATGATGAATCATTCCATTAAAAATATTAAAAAATATCTAAAAAATCTTTGTAAAAACTGCAAAACTGCAGATCTTGTCCAAACCTCGGGAGAAATAGACCTTCAAGTAAAGATAAATGAAATTGCAGTGTGCATGGCCCGTTCTAAGGATAAATTAATCTCAATCTCTCTCCACTGAATTCCTTTTGGGGGCCCCCAAATCTTTACAATCTTTTTTATGAACTTTCTGTACATTAATTCGAGGATCTATATGAAAAGGAAGATGATATATTGGATGAAAGATAGATAATAATGAAAGGAAGTTCCCGAATAAATCTATAAATCTGTTCACATCTTTATTCCACAAATGTTGATCCTTAAAAAATAGAATTCTATACTTTCACAACCAAATCCAGACCTTAAAAAGATTAGATTCAATTCCAAGAATAAATGAATCATCTATATTTGAATATCCGTATTGAAATACATGAGAACATGGAGCTCAAATGAGCATTTAAATTCAAAAACTTACCCTTGAATTTAATAGAGGACAAATCCAAGCTCCTATAAATTGGTACTGTCTGAGAACACAATTTGATGGATAATTTGGGATCAGATTTCACAAAATCCACTGATTTCTGAGTTTCGGATTTCAATCCCTATTTGTATTTGTTTAAAATTAAGCGTACTATTCACTTCGAGTCTCGATATGATTCAATGGCACGCGAGAACTTGTAGTTACGAGTATATTTATGGCAAAATTTCAATTTAAATTAAATTAAATTAAATTTCAATTTGCACAAAAAAAAAGGTGTACGTCACAGTACTTATTTCACCCAATCCAAATACTTTGGAGGGCCGTATTTGCCGACAGATTTAAATGGCAAGGGAAAGCAGTCGAAGGATCGGAAGGCAGCTGGTGAGAACTCTTGAACCGAGGGTGGCTGAACGCAAACTGATTCGCCGAGTGAGCCCAACTGAGCCCCAAATCTGTGAAAAACTTCCCCCTCCTCATTGTGCCAGGCCTGATCCTGCGAGAGAGGGTTTTTCAGATGAGTTTTGGGGTTGGGGTGAGCAGAAAAAGCATTATCCCTACCTTAGGATATACTGTATGTATGCCATACATTCAAAAAGTGCACCCCCTTTTAATATTCTACTGCTCCTACTACAAATCTATCCTTACAATGCGTATTATGGAACGATTCTACCTATTTTGCCAACTTCCCGTTCTATTTAATAAAACTATTTAATCCCTACAACAAAATCCAGGTCGAGATATTGAATATTTCTATAATAGTACGAGTATAATATATTATATTATTATAGGTATTGGTAGTATTGCGGAGATTTCTAATCCAATTCATCTTTGACAAGTCTTGATTTCAAAAGGGAAGCTTTGTTTGACAAGCCGGACTCCCTAAAATGTCAAATAGACCTCGGAAAGTCTTTCGGAGTACTTTCTTCTTAAAGGTTTTTGATTGATCCCTTTTTAGAAAAATGTGATTTAGTTTGCCTCGAGGTTTTGGAAGAGAATCGGAAATGATTAGGTCTTCAGTTCCTCCTCGGGTCCAAAAAGAAATAGAATTGAAGAGGGATCGGAAATCAGTGTTTCTCCGAACACTTCTCGGAGGAGGATAGATATACGGGGGGATATCTGTCAGGGAAAGGAAATAATACATGAAAGATGAATTCATTTTGAAGGAAAGAGTGTTCCCCTCCACATAGCTCTAATAAGGATTATTATCTGAAATTCATGGTATTATATCTTATATAATTCTTACATCTTATATAAGAATTTGAGCATTTCTTCACCCTTGGCAAAATAATCCGGCTCCCCAAAATTCCCATCAACTTTTGTCAAAACTTGCTAGGAAAAGCTCTGACAGTCCCCCCTGGAAAGAAATAAGACTCGGGAGTTGGAGTCAGTAGTAGAAATATACAAATATTAAATAGCAGGTAGTGGATCTTGAAATGCATTTTTAGCAATTTGAGCCTTAAAATTTTGCGAGGAGGTCCGGAGGAGTTATCGATTGGTATTCTAAAAATGTTTTATTCATAAGGATAAGGATTTTAAGATGAGCAACTTTTATTCCCAATGTAAATTCATACGATCTTTCGAAGAAATTGAATTTGCATTGAAAAAATTCAAAAATCTTTCATTTCTTTTTGGGATTTTTTTTTCAAAAAAAGTCGATAAACTCATAAAAGTGTATGGGTTCCCTATAATTTAAAGAATTGCTTTCTCAGGCTTTCTTTCCAGCTCCAGGTGTCCAGATTCCTATCTGATCCATCAATCCATATCAATTAAAGGTTGCAGGGATAGTCGATATACTCGTATATTGTCAGTAGTATATCGTAGAATCATGCAAAAAATATTGACAATGTTAACTAGGTGCACGTAGTACAAGGGTGTTCGATGGTGTACGAGGTACATTATGATTAGGGGGTGAATTGGACATAATCTTTGTTTGATAACTTGATAGGGAGCTCGTATAATAAAGATTTATTGAAATCATCGCTTCGAGGAACTTGTTTTGTGGGTTTTTTTTAACCTAGAAATCAATTGATATTATTATATCCTCCCAAGATTCACACAGATAGAGTTGCTCCTTCAAAAAGTTCTCTCGGATTAAGACATTTAATTAAATCCACATTTTTTCCACATTTCCAGATCATCATCTCCAGCAGATGGTTCCATTATATCCCCTCGAAGATAATGAGGTGGGATCAAGGAGGGTTCAAAGGGTCGATAAGTACGTGAATTGTTTTTGCTCTGACTCGGATGAGACTTGGGAGGAGAATGAGTCACGTTTCTGGCCCTCTTAATAATAATAGTAGTAGTATAACTTTCCCCCTTTAATATATAGTTCAATGAATCTTGCCGAAAGAAATTGCAATCAATTTGACACCAAATGGGGTTTTTTTGCCACGCCTGAAAAAAAAAGAAATCATCAGAAAAAGGTGTGAGGAAATCATCATTATTTCTCCTAATTGAAATCCAATATATTTGTAGTTTGTACTTCATTGCAGCCTGGACATAGAAGGATCCTTGTAACCCTCAGGAAATTCAATTATAATCCTATTAATTTTATAAGCAAATTATTTTCAATTATACAGGTCTTTGAATCATGTATTAATTTGGGCCGGTTTTATTAAAAGGAAAAAGTCAAATGCGTTTATTTTGGTCAAATATTTGAAAAATATTATATTTTTATAGATACATAATTACTCAGTTTGTCATACTATTTCATAAGCCTATGGATTTTAAATCCAAAAATGTCAATGTCACAGTTTTGTCTTATAATGGTAAAGAATTAGAAAGAGTTTACGAGTTTAAATATTTAGGCATTAATTACGATTCTTCCTTATCATTTTTAAGCCATTTTAACCAGGTAGACAGAAAAATTACAAATGCTTTGTACATATATGATTCTGGCTTTATTCAATTAAGAGATGCATAAATGCAAAAATTGTTAAAACTTTATTATCAAGTTATGTCATAAGTGTAGTATTTGATTATTGTGTACTGATTTGGTCAGATACAAACTGATAGAGTACCTATTGTTTAAGGTGTAAAATAAGATGGATACATATGTCGTAGGCTGATAAATATCACGTAATTTCAAGGTCATTCTTCTCATCCTCAGCCTCTCTGAGGGGTGCATGGTCGCTTGTCAATCAAAAGTAGCATTTAAAAAGTTAATTTCAATACTAATTTGAATATTCTTATTAGTTTTTCGGGGAATGAGGAAATTGTTGGAAATTTACAATACTTGAAGGAAGATGTTAAAATCTTTTGCATAATTCATTAGGTCGACATACATATTCTTGGAGGTGGAGATGAGCCAGAGTTGATGGCGTTTGACAGGTCATAATTAGCCACATAAAATGTGAACAAATGGGCACTGTGGAGGCTCTTTAATTTCTTCTTTGAATGAAAGCCGGCCCAAGATGAGTTGAATTATATTTGAAGGGGTTCAGGAGGAGGAAATGGATTAATTAAAAAATCAGCTTGGTTGAATAAATTAGGGGGGATATTTGCGTGTATTTGCCATTAGGGGTAGGGGTTTTAAAGAATGGGTGGCTTTGAATTAATTGTATAATTGTAAAAACATGTTTCTTTTAAGCATTTTTCCTCCTCCTCGCCGTTCTTGGGGCTAAACTCTAGCGGCCTAGCCAAAGTAGGTAGAAAATTAAAAGCTTGGGGAGAATCTTGTAAGTTTGTAATGATGGGGGGTTGGTGGGGAGCTTGTTAATGTTCTACGGCTGATTACTTATGACTCTCCTGGGCTTTAAATGTTTAATCCAATTAATTTTATCTACACTCATTAGTCCTACACTCCCTCCATCCCCCCTTTAAATTAACAGGGACGAGAAACTATTGGGAAACTACCCAACTTTTTACCCATTTTATATTGCAATACCTAATCCTATCCAGTATCCAGTACAAGTTGGTACTCGACTCGAAAGAATAGTATTTAAAATGTACTAGCTCCACTCGAGTGTATATTTCCAATTGGCAGATGCATTGTAAAGTCATTGAGTCGGAAAGATTTTGACGGGAGGTTGGACCGGAAGTGGACAATCCTCTGGAGACCATGAGGAGACTGAAGGGTGTGACATTTAATCCCATTCCCCCCGTATATCGTACCAAGTATTATCTGCTATAGAGTATATATGTAATTTACTATGTTTGTAGATAGAGATTGCAAGTTAGTACGCAAAAAAAATTAAAAGTCAATGAAAGGTGTGTTAAAAGTGCCTCCAATTTCATATTCAAGCATAAATTGTAGCTGGTAATTCTTAAATTCAAAGATGAAGGAGGGTGTGGACTTCCGGTACTTAAAAAGAGCCTTATTCCTAGTAATATCCAGCCCTAAAGTTTGCATCTGTGCAAAAAAAGTCTCAAAATACTCATTCTTTAAGCTAGGATCTTTGTATTTGTATTTAGACCTTGGAATAGTTTGGGGTTTGGACTCTGGAGGAAACGGAACTTGTAAAATCCCGAATATATTTTTCCCCGTTTGGTTGAAACCTGCTTGAAATTGAACCGCTTACTTCCGGTTCAATCCCCCCATCATTTCTTTCGACTTTCCTCAAAGTAAAACAAATTCAAGCATTTGTAGATTTACATTCTTGCAATCTCCATCATAATTTAACACTTTTGGGTCATTTAATGCTTTATACTAGGTACTACGAGACCCACCAGATACTTTACGATCCCCCAACAATTCTGTAGGTAATTTTGTGGTTTGGCTAGTGCTTATTTCGACTAATTCTGTAGAATTAAGGGTGAAGGGAAGCCCTCAATCTGAGGCTGTGGCCATAAAAAGCTGCTTTTTTCCCCAAACTAATTTGCATTTTATTTTTAACGCTTTCAAGAATATATCTCTGTCTTCTCCACAACCCCTCACAGCCCCGCATTCTTGGACTCAGTTCCAAGGAAGGCCATTAGTGATTATTTACTTTTGTACTCGCAGCTAATCCATTATTTCTTACTTTTTCTGGTCATAATTCACTGTATTCACGCCCGAGACCGGGTGCTATCGTAGGAACGAACGAAGGTGTTCGAAATCAGGTTTAAGAAACCCCGAAAAGCTATTTTAATGAGGAAACAAAGGAATTCCAAGTCCAAGTTCGAGGATTCCCCTCAGTTTTTCACGGTTCTACGACTTTTCACTCGGAGGAACTCTCGAAGGAACGCGTGTAAGGGCAATAGGGGCTGAACATCTTCATTAAGAGTCAATTTATGAGAATTGAAGGAATTCTGAGACTCGGAAGAATCCTTTAAAAATTTTTAACCACCCCCTCCTGGTTTAATACGGCTCCCCTTACACCTTTAAACGATCCTTGGCTAGGTCCAGGTGTGGGAAGGGACCCTTACATGAATAATAAGTTACAATGTAAATATGAATAGGTCATTGGGGCTTTCTCAATGCTTATCTTTACAATCTTTCCCCCTGAACTTGAGTCGTTTTGAAGATTACAAAGCTTAATACTTTGTACATAGTAGTATTATGATATAAAGGTTAAATGCCCTTGAATTCCTCAACCTTTCCCATTGAAAAATCTTTGAAATTGCTCTCATTTTACTAGGGCTGGGATCCGAAACTTTTTTCTAATCCGATCCGATTTCAGATTGAACTTGATCCGAAATTCCGAATTCGAATTGAGAATTAGGGGGATCAGATAATTCAATCCGATTATCCGAATCCTCGGATTGGATTTAGATAATTTCAATCTGATCCTAAGCCTTCGGATAGGGCATTGAAATCCGTCGGATTGTTCGGATGAATCTGGTCGGATTGTGTGGTAATTTTAAGATCCAAATCTCCGATTTTAGTCCAAATTTTTCGGATCCGAATTTTTCCCATCTAAAGCAATTATCCGGACTGAGATTTCCCATCCGATCCGATCCAATCCGACTTGGGATTTCGGATCCCAGGTCTATATTTCACTTTCAAAATTCCAGTTCAAGTTCACACCTTTGTAAAATTGTATTAGGTTTAAAATGTAGTGGAATTTCAAGTGGAATTCATTCAAGAATTGAAATTTGAGTTGCAATTTGAGGGCCATTATCGAGGAGATTTGCTGGAATTTACTCCCTTTTAAAAGGAATTGAGGTCTGCAGTCCAAGTTTAGGATTTCTGCTTTATGTAACCAATTTTTTAAAGCCAAGCTGCTTCAGAAAGTAATGTTTTACAATGAATTCGAACCCCTATGTTTTGACAGGGTTCCTACAAAGAGTAAATATCAGGTTGAGTTCGAGTATATCAAGTTGAGGGATTTGAAACGAGTCCTCAAAGTGTTATCCGGGGCCATTTCTTACTTCATTTGAACTAATGCACCCAATAAATACTCTGTACACACAGATAAACCTTATGGGGCGATTTAACTTCTGGAGGACCCTGAGGACTTGAGCATTGGAGCATATAGGAAGCAAGTAGCAACTTTCAAGTCTTAGACTGGTTCTTGTAACTTGTTACAAAGTTTGTATTTTTATGGAAATTCAAGAAGTTGGAGGATCCAAAAAAGGTTTAAAAAAACACGGGTGAAAGTAAAAATAAATGAACTTAACATTGAAATTTCAACTCCAAAAAGAGGCTAAAAATTCTAAAAAAGCCACCACCCAGCTAGACTTATGTCTTAATTAGAGATGGGATCCGAAGCAAAATTGTGTCCGATCCGATTTCGGATTGAACGGATTCGCATTCGGAGGGGATGATCTTATCCCAAGTGGATCGGATAGGGCACTCCAAATCCGTGGGATTGTTCGGATGAAACGGATCGGATTATGTGAATTTTAAGATTCAAACAATCCGATATCAATCCAACTTTTCGGATCCGAAATTTTTCGGATCCAACTTTCAAAGTCGGATTGTAAAGCTTGGGATTGGGATTTCGGATCCAAATCCGATATATCTCGGATTGATCCGACAGATTTATGACCCCATCCCTAGTCTTAATTATGAACAAAAGCAGGATAATTAAATTTGATTAATCAGATGAGAATTAATCCCAAAAATAATTAGGGGGATACGAGTATATAGGCAGTTGAAAGGCACATGCAAGATATAAATTGAGAGGAATTAAATTTCGGGTGGAATATGGCTCATTTTGTTGAATTTTGGTATGAGGAATGAGTAGTTTGGATCATTATCTGGCTTCCTTTTAATACTCGTAATATTACGAGAGATTTACTCCTTGAAACTTCTCCAGAATCTCTAATTCCGAGTATTTTGAGCATCGATCTTTCTCTCCCGGCCCCGAAAAACCGCAAAATTCATCCAAGATTTGAAATATGGCCTTCATTTTGGTCTTAGCTTTGTGCTGGAAATGTTGGGGTGTTTATTAATTAGTTTTGAGACCCGAAATGACTCGTCTCCGAATGATTTTGAACTTTCAGTCACTCTTTCGAAATTAAAATGAATGCAAGAATGACTTTGAATTATTTTTGAATATGAGAATTCCTTTAAATGACCATTGTGGGGTGGTGGACTGCTTAATTTCCAATTTAATTCATCTCAAGGACCCAATGGCGGCTCTCTTTCTTAGATTTCGGATGCACTTTTGTGCTTATTTTAATGCAGGGGCATAAAAGAACATGAAAAAGCTTTTTGGGGCTCTCCTCTTTTTATCCAGATATTGCACATTGAAAAGTTATGATAAAGATGCTTCTTTTGAGTCCTGCCCCCGTCGAGAGTCGCCCATTGTTTAGGATATTAAGAAAGTTCCGGACATGTGACTTTGAACAAAAGGTTCATCCCCTTTGTGGCCACTTTTACTTTTAGCTCCCCGATCGTAAATGCCAATTTGGTTATATTACACTACATAATATCATATGCCATATACGCCATGCACTAATTTCCATCTCAAAAATAGCGTACAATTTTTCATTATACAGATTGATACAAAAGAGAGCCGTTTGCCTTTGTAATTTTTAAAAATCTTTATCCAAAAAAATCTAAATATTTCCAGACTAAAACTCCCCATTGAAATTTCACATTTTTACCAATAATTTGAATATTAAAATTCCAATAAATTCAAAAATATGTCTGGAATTTCCTAATTTGGACCCGGAATTGCATTACAAATTGCAATCAATTGATCCATAATCCATATAATGCATTCTTCTAAAGGTCTAGATCCTAAAGTTTTAATATCAAACCTATTTTGAGAAAGCATTCAAGTTTGCACATTCAGCATTGGTCTTGTACTAGCGATAGGTAGTTCTAAAGCCACCTACGCCTCGGATTCAAAGTTTTAATAATTTAAAACGCAATCTTATTAAACTTACGGGGGAATTGGATGG
Organism: Megalothorax incertus; assembly: GCA_036507255.1. Lineage (NCBI taxonomy): Eukaryota > Metazoa > Arthropoda > Collembola > Neelipleona > Neelidae > Megalothorax > Megalothorax incertus. Next base: position 10,154 of record JAAZTK010000905.1, read on the forward strand.
CACAAATATGCTTAAAAAGAATTTATTTGGAAATCAATCGCGTTTTTCGAGTTTTTTTCGAGTAAGGTATGAGGAAAAAGATCCCCTGGGATTATAAAAAAAAGTTTAATCTAAAATTGATTGAAAACATGCTACCGCGAGCTACCCAAGGAGGATATTTGTAAAAAAAGGTCAAAGTCAGTCGACTGACAACCCCTGATTGTCCTCTCTCTGATGGAGTAGGGAACAGGTAATGGGCGGAACAAACACGGGGGATAAATCTGATCAATCGGATTTGAAAATCCTTTGAAGAGGACCCAAGTCCATGTAAAAAATGCCCTTTGGCCCCCTCCTAATTCCCTTCTAACATACCCGACCCTCATCGGCTCCTTTCGAGTCCTTTTGAGAGACCTAAGACCTTTGGCATTGAGAAATGAAGCCCCCAAAAGCTTGGAGAGACGCGAGAGTTCCTTATATTTAAGTTATTGTAAATCCTCTTATGGGAAATCAGTTAGAGTTTGTGGGGGAACTCTCCAGAGGATATATGAAGAAAAAATGTTTTTAATAATCCCATGTACGTACAGAATTGGGCTTGATTTAATAAAGAATAGCTCGTAGAAGTGGATTTTTGAATTTACATAAAAAGTAAATTAAGAAATGAGATCTGTATTAATTTCGAAAGTACTTTGGGCTATGTGTAGAAGTTGATGTATCTATTTTTACAATTAGAGGAGGATTCGGGGGTGGAGGGCTGGGTGCACAGCTGTAAAAGATGCATATAAAATTTTTTATTCAAATAAATATTGCAGATATACCCACCTACCTATTTTAGAATTTTAAAGATACTCGTACTACTTATTAGGGCTGGGATCCGAAGACTGATGGATCCAAAATCCGTCGGATCTGAAATTAGATTCATCTTTTTGAATACCCTGAAATATATATCTTATTTCTGAATAATTTTAGATTATTTTAAATAGAGTATATATAACCTAAAAACAAGTATCGTTAAATGTACCTACTTTCTACTATACTTGCCTAAACATATTTGATCCTTTAAGGGTCAAATAAAATTGACCTTTAGCTAAATAGCTTCTAGTTACAATTTATTATGAACTTATTGACAAATAAAGAGGTCTGATATCAATGTAGATCAATCGGTTATCTATTGTATAAACTATTTAATCTGATATTTTACTCGTTAAAAAAACAAAAAGGAGTTTGGCTTAATCTTATTCGAAATATTCATTTATATAATTTTATATTTATAAATTAGCGAGTAATTTTTAATAACTTATTGGTTATTACTATTAGGATTGGGATCCAAAGCCCGTCGGATCAATCTGAGGATTGGATCGGATTGGAAATCCCAATCCGACGACTTTGGCGTGTCCAAAAAATTTCCAAACAAAATGTATTGAAATCGGATTGTTGGAATCTTAAAATTTCAACCAATTATCCGAACCGATTCATCCGAACAATCCCAAGGATCTGGAGTGCCCCATCCGATACACAGGGGATGATTGGGATCGGATTAAAGTTGATCCGAGTCCAATCCGAGCGTTCGGAAAATCAGATTTAATCATTCCCCTTAATCCGATCCCGATTCCCGAATATTATCAATTTCAGTCCGAAATCGGATCGGAATAGGGAAATTATGCTTCGGATCCCAGCCCTACTTGTATGTGTAACTCTGATCCTGATTATTATCGTATACATATAGGTACAGATAGATAGATTGTATATTGTATATGAGTGTTGTTTGCATTCTGGATTAATTTCTCTCGAGAGATGAACCAAGGGGTTCGTGCTTTAACCTTAAAGCAAAGGCTTATTTCAAGATTCAAATGAATATATTTTGTAATAGTGATGTGGCCATAATACGGATATACAGCTACTACTATAATATATTGTATACTACCTACTCTTCAAGTCAATATCAGAGAACATGATGCCAATTTTTACGGATGATTCAAAACACTGCAAATTATTGTATTACTGCATTGGATGGGTACCTTGCTTTTTTTGAAAGGAGGAGGTTTTGGATTCTTCCAGTTAAAATTCCTAAAATCCCCTCAAGGATAATTCATCCTACTGGATGGGATTTATTCACTTTTGTTGGCGACTGTCGGGCAATTGGGGTAAAAGTGGCGTGTCCTTCCATAAGATTAATAAATGACTTTGGAAAGTTTTGAAGTCTTGAACTTGAAGATTCACCCAGGCTCTTTTTGGTTAATAAATGCATCAAAATGAACTCTTGCGAATAATCTCACTCCCTGCAGGCTGAAAAAGACAATTCAGCTCCGGATCCACCCCTCGAAAAATTCAACCCTTTAATTCGGAAGTTAATGCATTTCCAGAAAGAGCTGCACATCCTATCATCCTCACCCAGGGCTGTGTGCAGTTAATGGACAGCCCATAATAAATGAAATAATCTCGGAAATCCTTATGATTAAATATTCCAATTTTACTAGACTTTGCTAGCTTATAGGAATTGACCAAAAAACATCTCATAATAAGGATTTTGAAGTTCTTTTGCATCTGACTTTGAATTTTCAATACAAGATCCAATATCCAGTACTGATTCCTGAACTTTAAGGTTTAAACTTTAAATATAAAGAATCCGGCCATCATCCCATTTAATTTCACCATTTTAGAGGACCATAAATACTTTAAACTTCACACAGTTAAAGACATTCAAGATTTTAATGTCCATTTTATAGCTTCCCCTCGAATACTGCAATTCGTGGAGGATATTTACAATTTACATTTCCGGACCCCGAAAAAAGGGGGTTTAAAGATTGGCCAAAATACCTCAGAGGAGTCTCCAGCCTATCTGCCCTCAAGATCAATGCTCCTGAGAATTTTTAAAGGCATCCGGCTTAACGCTCCAGGAATTTAATTGACTTCCTCGGGGCTTTAAGAAAAAAAAGGTTTATAAAAAGCTTTAATTTAAATGGCCATATCCCTTGTGTGAGGACCATTTAACACTGCAGAAATTGAATCCAATAATTTGGTTTTAAAAGAAATGGTCGTATAGCCAAATATTTAGATTGGATGCAATGTTTTTAAAAAGTCAAAGTGTTTTTAAGTAGTTTCTTTCAATTCTTTTAAATGAATTCCTCAGCAAAAGTTGTTCAAGTTGGCCCCATTCAGATTTTATCAATTTCCACTTGGACCGAGACCCTTTGAAAACCTCAAGACTTCCCTAATGAGCTCGCACATACCACTTTGATTCGAGTACAAGTACACTAGGGCTGAGATCCGAAGACTATTCCCCCAATCCAATCAGATTTTGGATTTTTCGGATCCAAAGTCGGATCGCAACACTTCGGATTATGATTTCTATCCGATCCGATCCGATTCAACAGATTTCGGATCCCAGCCCAAACTTAAAGTAGAGATTCACATATAAAATTGGTTCATATTATAAGATTTTAGGCCTATTTTGTTGTATTATAACAAAGTGAATTCAGTTTAAATGAAATCCCATTGAGAATGTCAGGTGAGGTGAGACTCAGAGTCGAGGGCCGATAATGGAATTTGGAAGTTTAATGGAGGAAGTGCATTGAAGGATGTAGTAGGTAATTCTGTGCAGGAATAGATAGTCGAGGGATATCTAAAAGATCTTACGAGTAATCCCAGATTTTGAGATTGCAATGGGGCCTCTCTGGGGTTAATGATGGGAATAATCCTGTAGAATATCAATGTACGCGTACGGTATAAGCTGTAACCTATATGCCCCTAACCTAAGAATTCAGCGTGAATACAGGTTCAAAAAGAAGTAGGATTTTAGAGATTAAATTAACCACTTTTAAAAGCCTTAAATCTGTCAAAGAATTAAGCTACTGGACTATGAAGATTCGGACAATTACAGAATAATAGGCATTTCCTATTTAAAAAGCTTGCATCTTTAATTGTCATTTTGATTCAGCGTTTAAAGTACAATTTGTCCTAGTCATAAATCATAAAAATGTATTTTTAAGTGGCTATTTTTTTAAATTGGGTCATAATCGCTCATTTGATTATCTGAGATTGCTTTTTTTGCAAGCTTGACAAAGATATATAGGTACAATATCGGTATAACCACTTGAGATATGATAATATAATCGAATTATATGATGGATATGCCAAAACACAAGTGTTTGTTTTTATTTTTTTAAAAAATCTGTATCCGAAAGTAATTGGGAGCAAGGTCCCTAGTAGGTACTACTCCAATCTGAGGATGTCACTCATCTAATACATGCAAATTAAATTAGCCATTAGGGAAGGTGTTGACAAATGGGATACTCGGAGTAGTGTGCAGTATTTCTAATGCTCTAAATAAGCTATCCTACTAGGTACGATCTATACAGATTACAGATGGGCAAAAAAAGGTCTGAAACAAATGTACAACGATCCTCCCGAATAATACTTACCTCATCTATTTATAAATAATGAGTAATCGGGGTTGCCTCTTAAATCTTCTTTATTCACTCCCCGCCGAAGAGGTATTTTAAGCACAAACATTGCACTCCTATTCATTCCTAGTCCAGATCCTCTTCAAACACAAACTCGATTAAAAATACATTCAAATCTGTAATTCGGGGTTTAAAAAAAGACAAGTTTTTACTCGGAATAATTAAAAAATGATAAGATTTATTCATTTTAGTGTGATATTTCTACTTTGTTGGGCGTATACAAGTGTGAGTGGGGTATCCCCACATCCNTTTTGATGGGATCCGGTATGATTATCTGAGGAAAACGGATACGCCAAATCTTCATTTCATCAAAGAGAATGGAGCATCTGTCCCATATGTGACATCAACTTTTGTTACAAAAACATATCCAAATTATCAGTCAATTGCAACGGGGCTTTGGCCAGAGTCGCATGGGATTGTCGATAATGACATTTGGTCGGAAGAGTTGGGGAGAGTTCTTACATGGAAAGATGAAGAATTTTATCGATACAGAGATGATATCATTCCTATTTGGGTGAGTATTTATAGCCCTTGCTTGGGGCTTTAAAATGAACTATTGGAAGTGCAAGTTTGATTAAAATAGGGCTCGCTAACAGCTTGACCTAGTAGAGGTCAAGGGCCTTTTGAGGAGTTTTTAATTCATATTCTTAAATGTTTTTTTTTGTCATGCATAATTTCATTTAAATTGATTTAAATCAACTTATTAAGGTAATATTATATGAAAAGATACATATATTGTAGGTAGTACTTTAGTAGACTCTTCCTAAGATTAGGGCTGCAGATCCGTAGTATCCGAAAATTCCTAATCCGATCTGATTTTGGATTGAACGGATTTCGCATTTCTCATCAGATTAATCTGATCTGATACGGGGCATTGAAATCGATTGGATTGTTTGAATTTTAAGCATATAATCCGACCAGATTCATCCGAACAATTCCAAACTTTTCGGATTTTAGATCTTTAGATCTTGATCCAATCTGATTTCGGATTCCTACCCTAAACTGGGACTTTTCAGGCCATGAAACCTAAAGGCATGGCTCTCTCGAATTTTTTAAAACATTTTTTGGTACCATTTTTATGATAGCTTTCGGCGTAGGGTGGATATTGGATAAAATACCATGTATTTACATTATATTTGCTTTTAAAAAAACAATATTTAAAGTGTATCAGCGACTGAGTAATTTAGTGATATAGTAAAATCACCAAATTGCTCAGCCGCTCATGTTTTAAAAATATTTATGCCAAAAAAAGGAAAAAAACAAATCAATCGACAAAATCCTTTTTAAAAAAATCATTCAAGTTCTGAATTTTTTTGATGTATCTGCCTATAATGCTTATAATGTAATTTGCTTTATTTATTTTTATAGATCCGAAATGAATGGGCTGGAGAAGGTAGGCGTTCGGGTGTCATCATGTACCCTGGTTCGGTCTTCCCCTTTGGGGTCAATGATTCCCTACCCTCCCATCTTGTGACATATGAAGAAAACCTACCATTCACCTGGAGGATAGACAAGGGGATACAATGGCTTACGGAGGAAGATGTCAATCTTTTAATGATTTACATTGAAGAACCAGATTATGCTGGACATGGATATGGCCCTGATTCTCTCGAAGTGGTAGAAATGATTGAACGCCTTGATTGGACGGTAGGATATCTTCTGGAGCGACTTCGTGAAGTCGGCCTTTTTGATCAGGTCAACCTCGTATTTTGTTCTGATCATGGGATGCAAGAAGTTAACCTTGCAAAGGGAGTGATTGATATGTCACCATTTGTTACAATGTTCCGAAGGCGGGTAGGCTCCTCCCCTGTCTGGTCAATTGAGCCAAATCTTGGTGAACTTGAGACAACTTATCAAGCCCTTAAAAATTATTCAGAACTTAAATTCTTTGAAGTTTATAAAAAAGCGGAACTCCCTCCAGAGTGGCATATGGGAGGAAATGAAAGGACACTCCCACTAATTATTGTCGCAGAACCTGGATGGGTATTTTCAGATTATTCTGTATC
>JAAZTK010000906.1:0-16592 GCA_036507255.1 Megalothorax incertus
AATATTCCTCGAGAGCTACAATTGGAATCAGTTGTAATGCCACCAGATTCGAAGACAATTCTACTACAGACCCCACCAAGACAAATTATCCTAGGTCAAACTACACCCACAAAAGCCCAGCGTGAAATGATTGGGTATAACTCAGAAGAGTTGGAAGATGAGACTTTGGTTGTTGAAAATAATCGTGCACGTTTCCTCCCTGATCCCATCCACCACCGTGATTCTCAGCAAGTTCTTATGATGAGGTGGATTATCCTATTTAACCTTTAATGCCAAATCTAATTTAATTTCTGACCAATTTACAGGCAAAGGAATGCAAGTTCATATCTGGAGGAGAGACACGGCCGTAATTACAGGGAAAGTTCAGGCCCAGACGAGGTGATGAGTGAAGTGGATCATCTGCGGAATGAAATGACTCGAATTAAAGATAGGGTTGTGAGCCTGGAGAAGGAAACTACTGAATTAAAGGAAAGAGAACAATATGCCCTTATTGTGGGAATTTTCTACATAGTTTACAGGACACTCTCTTGGCTTTGCAAAACTAAATCTTAGGAATTTCAATCAAAAGTCATCAAGCTCATTCTTCAAGTCTTAGATCTTATTATGCCATTTGCCTTGAGAGTTCTGTTAAAACTTAAAAAATGATTGTATATTTATCAAGTTCCAAACAATTATGAACATGTAGTTCCTCCAAGTTGAAATTTACCTCAATATAATTATATTTATAGTACTGTAATTTAATTTAATTTTGAATTATATTGAAAGAATAAGAAGATGCAGAGATGTTAAGACTCCTTATACAATTACCCAATTAAATGAAAGTACTTGCAAATCTTTTTTATTCTTTCAGGCCAGTTTATTTTTAGATATACCTAGTACTTGTAAACTCATACTTTTTTCATTTATCCGTAATTAAGTTAAGCACTCGAGTTTAATGTAATTTATATATTTAAAGTTCGCGTCAATAAATTGAATTTAAATTATTTAATAAATTAAAATCTCATCCATGTCCAATTTTTAATTTGCATAATTTCGATATTTCATAACGTCTCATCTCATGCATATTTTTAAATTAGTACCTATTACTAATTCTAAATAGGCTTTGTTATAATTAACTTTGTGGATTAATTAATTTCAGAAGAAGCGGGAGAAAGTTCAAATGGGAATAAAGCGGAGAAAGCAAAAGAGTTAGAGACTGGAGAAAGCGGAAAAACTGAAAGTTCAGAGGCACCTCACCCTGCAAAGGTGCCAAAATTAGCAGAAGGGATTTGCGAGGCTGGACCTGATCCTTTCAAGGATTTCAAAATTGATTCATCCGAATTCCTTAATGATATTCAGGTAGGGAATTTTAACATAATTCGACTGATTTTTACCTGATTTTTGAATTTTTCACCTCTAGGGAAGGCATACCTGTCCTCAATGTTTGCGGAGTCGTAAATATTTTTGCTATACTTGTCTCGTCCTGATGGAGCCTCTGAAGGGGAAAGTTCCTCAAATTGAGCTACCCTTTAATATCTCTATTGTCAAACATAAGCAGGAGGTTGATGGAAAGGTATGTCAAACCAATTAAAAGTGAAACATGAGAACTTGAAAAGGTTTATTACGAGTATTCTATTTATTCTTTTTCTACAGAGCACGGCAGTTCATGGTCCACTTATTGCGCCAAACAATATCAAAATGTTTACTTTTCCTAATTTACCAGACACTGAAAAGGTATCATCGATAAGCAATTATTATTAAAACTTTTAATAGGTACTTAAATGATTTTTTTTTTAAATCTGCAGAGTATTTTAATCTACCCATCTGATGAGGCTGTTGATGCAGTTGATTTTTTTGAAAATGCTAAAAAGGAAAACAATGGAGAGTTTCCCTATAAAAATGTCATCTTTATAGGTAAGATTAAAAGCATCTAATTAAGTAATGACGACTATATATAATTTTTAAAGATTCGACGTGGAATCAAACATTTCGGATTCGTCAAGATCCAGAACTTTCCAAATTACCCAACGTCAAGCTGAGTAACTTCACCTCGCTTTTCTGGAGATATCAAACAAATAACCCTATAACTAACATGGTGAGTAACTTCAATAAAATTCAGAAGCGTCATTAAAACGGGAATTTCTAAAAAAAAAAACAGGCAACCATTGAAGCAATCTACTACTTTGCAAAGACTTTCCATCAAGTGTACATCAATCCGGAATACAAAGGAGAGTACGACAACCTTTTATACTTTTTCCGCTTCTTCTTCAACGTGATAAGGAGTCATCATGATCCAAAAAAGCTAAAGGCTTACCAGAGTCGCCCATACTGGGAAAAATGAATTCTTTTAGAGTCCATCATTAAATTGATTCAGCTTCAATGGAATTTCTTATACTATATTTAAGATTACAGCTATGCGGCTATCTTTTGATATACCCTAACTTAAGATTAATTCATTTTATGATCATGATAAAAAGATATCCTTAAAATTGTAAAGAGAATAAAATGATGAGGGTTTGACTAGAGATCCGATCGTCTAGAATTGCGAGTACTCTTTTCGTTTAGATTTGAGCTATAATTTATGGTTGACTTCAAGTGCAAAAGCATAGCAAACACAATTTATTCAATCAAGAATCAATATATGTACACAAAATATAATTACTAATTGAAAAGTATCTGTATTTATGATCTGTATTATGTCGATGGCTTTATCTGGAGGAAAAAATCCCTCAAATGCTAAAGAAGTAAATAGACTCGGAAGTGGATTTTTCCCCAAATAACCATCGTCCTCTTTCGAATAGATATAGCAAATTAGCAAATCAATTTTTACAATTTAATTGAGAAAGGATAGTATAGGTATGCCTAAATTCTAAAGTACTGTACTGGCAAATTATTTCAAAATATTCAATTAGTTTCTGGTTAACTTAATTTTTTAATATTTTAGACAATTAAAAGATCACCGTATACTATAAATATAGTACTATATAACATGTAGGTAATTAAGCCTTTGAGTTTGTATAATTTAAAACTAATTCTTGAATGCCTACCTAAATTACAAAGGAATCGAGCATTTTTTATCTTTATTTCAACCTAAAGTACCTAATTTCATTAACCCTACTAAATTACTAGAATCTAATTTTAAAATCTAAATTACCTCTTTAGGCAAATTAGCTTTCGAAGGGGCTAAGCTGGACAGGTCTAATTAATAATGGGACAAAAATATCGCAGTCGACTGGTTTGGCACAAATGCAACATGATTAAATTAATTTAGATTTGATACTCATTTCATGCACATTAAGAATTTTAATTCAAACGGACAGACATACATGTAGATAAGGGTTAATTATAGAACTTGAAAACGTTGTAACTTTTACTTCTTTGGGGATCTTTACGCTTATTTTAATGCTTAGCTTTAAAAATACATTACGAGTATACAAGGTTAGGACTCAGGAGGAGTCGGGAGGAAGAAGAGTTTTTTGGCAATAATTCAATTCCCTCTGCAGCTAGTAATAATCCTAACAAATGCAAAAACTCGAGAATTTTATGATCTACTTTTTTAACTTTTTAACCCTTTAACCATTTAATGCATACCAGGAGGAAAAAACTAATTTTATACACACACAGATGATCTGATAAGACTAACCTAAGATTCTATTTAGTGATTTTTTAAACTATATCGCTGAGGATGGGTGATGAACTTAATTTTAGGTACATTTTATTTTTTGTCCGAATCGGGTTGTGCCATCCGAGCTCCTCCGAGATCAGGGGTATCTGAAGAATCATTGAAAAACCGTTTAAAAAAATTTAAATGACTGGTTTTTTATTGGAATTGGAGACAAACCATAAGAGAGTACTCCTCGTTTTGAAATGACATGGAGGGTGCCTGGGGGGACTTGATAAGTCGGCTATATTTTTATGTTTTTAAGCATTTATTAATTAATTTTGAAAAATCCATTAGATTTTAGGAAATTACACTAATTATAATGGGATTACCTGAACTGGAGGAGCTGCATTTTGCTTGAAATAGACAGTGTAATCTCTGATTGCGCGCTTCGGTCTCTCCGAGTCATAAATTACTCTCTCATCAGTGTTAGGATCCACTGGAGGGGGCCAGATTGATTCAATGGGCATAACCTCAGGTTCCTCAGCATATGCCGTCGGAGCAGCCTTGTAGGTGCCCACAGGTCGGATGGCCGTATCATTCAATGGGATCTCGTGAAGGAGTTGGACACCGGTTGGTGGTGGGGCGACCTCAGGTGGGACTTCCGGTCCATTTGGGGGCCAAGTTACCTTCTTAAACTCTGCACAGGAATGCCACCAAAATTACAAGGATGCTTTGTAAATTAATTACTTGGACTTACTGTCGGATACCCGGGTGAAAATGTTTGGGAGTGGTTTATTAGAACTGCCTGGTGGCCAATCTGGGGTGAATCGAGTGGGTTTCCCCAAATCCGAGGAGTTTGATTCCGTGTCACCCGTGTTGTTAATCATATCGTCCCTCTGGGTCACAACTACCATGATTTACAGAGTCTGAGAAATGTGTCCTAGCTTTATTAACTTATAATCAAATGCTTAAAATGAATTAATATGAAGATAATCCTAATCTAAATATAATTAAATGCAAAATCAGGCTCTCTACCTTGANTTGATAGAATCCGTTCTAGACTGGCCACAACCCTCTTAAATCCTCGGATTTACGAATTACGAGAAACAACTGCACGCGCAAAAACAAAATTGCAAAGTGATGGTGTCACCCTCCGAATTTGGACACTTTTTTGTGGCGTACCAGCTGAAACAATTCCAAGTTCCAAGTAAGTTCGTAATGGGGCTTTTACTTTCACTCTGATGAGTGTCGGAGGATTGTCGGGAATTTGAGAAATTCCGGTGCAATTAACGAGGGGGGCACTCTGGGTGCTTCCAGACAGACTAGAGACTTCTGAACTGCCTCTTGGACGGCCTCCTCCTCCTCCTCCTCTCTCTCGAGATGATTCGGTCCGGGTGGTATCATCCTCGGCTGACTCACCTTGACTCAGATTATACCCCCATAATTTGGGTCGCATCGTCCCCTGCTATAAATAGATCTCTTGGCAGATATATCGAGCACGGACTCGGGTAGATCTCGCTTAATCTACTGATATATCTGTATAACCTGAGCAAGTGTTTTTCAAGTAGGATTATATCAAGTTAAATGCGAAACATGTATTCATTTTGTTGGGGCTGCAAAAACTAGAAAACGTAAATCATTTGCCTATTGGCAAACGGGTGCGAAATAGACACAAAAGATTGCGATCTTGACATTCCAAATTTTGAACCCAAAAATAATGCAAGCGTGAGATTTTTTAAACCATTTACACAGTGGGTGGAGCTTTCAATTGTAGGAAATATGTTTAAATGGAATCTTCAGTGCAGGACCATGAATTAACATTTAAAAACTTCCTGGTCAAGGGGCCCTTTTTGACCAAAGAGCTTTTTAAAAAAATAATTATGAATTGATAATTCGGTCACCGGTGATCTGTGGATTTGACGCCATCCGCAATTGTCATCAATCTCTGCTCAAGAATTTAAATATTTGATTATTATTAGATAATTGATGAATTATGGCTTAATTGCATGGACATTAAAGACTTTAAGGTCATTTCTTGACCTTTTATTTCAATTTGTAGCAATTTCCCCACAAATACTCGTATTATCTCATGTCTCCCCATTTGTTCCAATGCAATAGATTCTGAGGAATTTTAGAGGGGAATCCAAATGGGCTAGAGATTTAAAAACTTAACAAATTCCGAATTTCGGCAAGATTGACCTCGGGTCAAGATGGAGTCATCTGAATCTCAAGACATCAATTGTACTGTCTGTTATCAAACGATACCACTCGGCTCCCTCAACTCTTGTCAATTTCCGCTTGATTTCGACTCGGTCTTCTTCAACAACAACTTCCTAAAATTCCTCACCCTCGTTGACACTTCCCCTTATATCCACATGTTTGACAACTCGACCTCCTCATTCTGCTACAAATGCATGGACAACCTCGGAGATATTAACGTGACCCTAAAAGAAATTGAGGAGCTCCAACGAAAGTTATCTGGGCTTAAAAGCGAGTTTGAGACCAATCTTGTCAAGGGATTCGAGTCAAGTCGTTCCAAATTGAAACTACTTCCTCCTGGGTCTCCCAAAATGGACCAAGGTCAACCCAGCCCAGAGTCTGAACTGACATTGGACAAATTTTACGAAGCTCGTTGCAGACTTGTTCGAGGTAAAAAAAAATGATATATCAGACTATCAGTATTTTAAGCAGTTGTTTTAATTTAATTACTTTTCCAGAACTTAAACTTGTCCCAGAATACAAAAAGGAGATCCAGTTTGCAGAATATTGTCAAGTGGATGTGGGTGCATTCTCTCCAGGAGCAGAAGAGGCAGAAGGTGACTTGGACCAGAGTATTGAAAAGAAACCGGATCCGATTGAAGCCCTCAAGGATTCACTAGAAGAAGACCTTGAGGATGATACCCCTATGGAGAAGTCAATATCGAGGAGGGAACAACCAAAAAGGAAATACTCAAAAAGAAAGCGAAATAAAGAGTTTTTATACTGCACTTTTCAAGATTGTCAATTTAAAACTAAGCTGGATGAGAGGATGAAGACGCATATCCGCAAAGACCATCTCAAAGAGCGGACAAGTTCACCTCGAGAAAGAAGACCAGACCTCGAGTGCAACATTTGTGGAGCTGTCAAGAAAAGGAGAGCGGATTTAGAGGCTCATTTAAGGTTTTTTAATTTTTTAGCCAATTGAATTTCCTGATTAATCCTAATTCAATCCCCCTTAAAAATCAGATCACATTCTGGTGAAAAATGCTTCTTTTGTGAAATCTGCGGAAAAAGTGAGTTAAAAAAATACTGGATTTAATTTGCTATCCAATTCTCCATTTGAATCTAGGCTATTATGCTCGGAAATCATTAACCCAGCACATGAAAAGTCACATGGATCGACCCAAAAAATTCAAATGCAATCGTTGTGATCGGTAAATTCCAATTTAATAAATAATTTGGAGTTTATTTAAAAGTAATGAAAAACTCTTAATTTCAGAGCTTACGTAAGTCAATTTAAGCTCAATGCACACTTCAAAGTACATACTGGCGAGAATAAAGTTATTTGTGACATTTGCGGCCGTCAATTCTCAAATCGGACAATATTGGATGGGCATAAGGTTAAAAATTAGCTAAATTAAACTGTAAATGTACTAATCTTTGTACACAAAACAGAATAAGGAGCATTATGGCCTCGGATTTAGCTGTACTATTTGTTCAAAATCTTTTGTGACAAAATACTCGCTCGATGACCACCTCAAAATCCATTTTGGTAAATATTCAATTCAATTCATAGTCAATTTGGGGTTTTATTTTCATTTAATTACACTTTAAATCCAGGTACGCAGAAATTCCAATGCCCAGAGTGTCCAACCCGTAAGAAAAACAATATTAAGCATTTACATTTGAATCTATTAACATTTCCCTTCTAGGTCACAACTCAAACACTGCTTTAAAGATCCACATCTCTCTGATTCATAGGAAGGAAAAGAATTTCGTCTGCCATCAATGTCCAAAGAGGTACTACATTCCCAACTCCAATTATTTCAAATAAATATGAATTTAATCTCTTTCTAAACAGATATGGACTTGAATCCCATTTGAGAGTGCATTTACGTACACATAGTGGAGAAAAACCCCATTCATGGTAGTCAATTTAAATTTTAAAGGTCCAAAATCCAATTAAATGCAACTTTTTCCTCCAGTTCCATTTGCCATCGTTCATTTACAAGGCTCGAGACAATGAAGAATCACGAAAAAACTCACGATAAATCCGTGACTCCTTTTCATTGTGAATATTGCGGGAAAGTGAGACTTTTATTTGATTTTTCTTCTTGGAATTCTTAAAATTAATGATTATTAATTTCAGGGATTTCTTCTGCGAGATTATCTGAGACAGCATTATCAGCGTACAAAATGTGCAGGGGCTGTGGAGCATGTAAAGAATAACAAGTTTCGTTTGAGGAGAGCACAAATGGAGGATATTCCAGAGGAATCGACTCACCAGCACACATCTGCCATGTCCAATGATGGAAATGATTTTGTATGAAATTAAAGCTGTGATCTATACCCATTTAAACCATTTATTCATTAAGATTTCTCATGTTTTTTTATTTATTTTTCATTCCTGTGTATTAAAATGTGATTTTTACAATAAAATAAATGCAGTACAATATAAAAGTATTGGCAAGAAAGCTGTTCAAGGGTTTGATTTGAGTAGGGAATGATTCTTCAATGGCATTAGATTTGTTATCATGCCTGGAAATCTCTTTCATGAGGGTACCAAATGTTATAGGATCCACATTTTGGCCTAGTTTATCAATAAGAAACCAGTCTCCGTAGTCGATATGTGATAGGAACTCTTTGAGGGAGGTTTCATCAGGATAGCGGATTTTTCTTTGAATAAAATAATAACGGAGTTGAGGAATAAAAGTACAGGCTCTGTAAACCATCGCCAGAAATGAGACGCAGGTTAGGAAGACGAACCAGAACCTAAATATGATCTCAATTGCCTTTAAATATTTAATTTCAAAAGTTACTAATTCAAACCATATGAAAATGTAGATTTTTTCATTGAGGATGTTGATGGGGAGGACGCAGAGGAGGTCATACTCGGCAGTGCCTTTAAGCATTAACGAAATGTTGGATTATTTCAAAGAAAGCGTTAAAAGATCTCACCGAATGCCAATCCTCCTGTGGAAATCCTACAGGCAGTCATGGTTGGGAAGACCCTGGCCAAAGGGTCGTGTCTGAGAAAGGGTTTCGTGTTGGCTACCTCAAACAACTTGAGACCATACCCCGAGAAGCCTCCATTGACAAAGACATCGGTCATGTGCATCTGAAATTGAATTATCAAATATATTCCAAAGAATTCAAAACGCCAATCTTGGTATCTTGATACCTGGAAGAGAACGTTAGCGAGGTTGAGTCCTTCGCAGATGGCATGTTGGGCGGCGTATAGGGTGTGTCGACCTCTGTTTAGGGAGAGGTAGTTTACAATTGCTCGGGCTTGTCGATCCAGTTCATCTGGGTCAACGAGGGTGACATTGAGTTCTCCGACAAGGGTTCGAAGGCGTCCATGTTCGCAATTCTTCCAGATCCAATGGGGGATGTAAAAGAGAGCTGCTTGGAGGAACAGAATGGCCCAGACCCACTGGAATAAGTCATTGATTCATTGCTCACTCGTATTTATTTAATTATAATAGTAGGGTACTGTAATCCACATGCAAATGCTAAAGTGACTAACCTGATAGTAAGTACTGTAATTTAGCGAGTCTCCAGTCACAGCAGGTCGAATTCCAGGCTCAATCTCATCGTTGTCGCCAACTAAAAATAAAATACGAGTATAAAATGGCATGCTTAATCATTAATGCGAATTACTACATTCGAGTTACTAAATTCGCTAATTTGTACATCATTTCTTATTTAATCTACTGCAAAACCTTTGAAGAATTTAAAGAATTTGGCCCTTTAAAATGGGTTAAATGGAGCTATTTTGATGATTCGGGATTCGGGGCAGAACGACATTCAAGGGCAATTTAAAGTTTAAACTTTAAAGGCTATAATATCAGGCTATCAATTTTAGTTTAATATTTCCGTTAAAATTAATTTATTAACTTTTAGTAGGTAGGTATCAGTATGTGATATTTGTTAACCTGCTTCGTAAATCCATGTTCCAGACTCGTTCTTTGCCCTCGTGAAAGTAGAATGGATCCAGCAGTACTCATCTGCAATCTTTTTGACATCATCCGAAGAGATGCAATCAATCGGATTTCCTGCAAGGAGAATAAATTTAATCAATATTTCAAAGTAAAGTATATTTAGGTACCAATATATTGTCTGGAGGTGACAAGGATGGAAAATATTAGCAGAAATATGACGGTAGCATTGTGATGAAGCCGGAATATCCAATTATCAATGAAAACTTTTCGATAGTTGAGTCTCACGAGCCCCCCAATGTCTTTCCAGATGTCAAACATTTTTTGATTAAACCAAGATCTTAGCTGGAGCACTAATAGTGGTCTTATCCCTTTTAAATTGAAGATCCTCCTCCTCTGATGAGAATCTTGTTGGGAAGAGGAGAGAGAGACCTCATCTGATGGTACTGGTGATCCTCTATTCACTGAGGCATGTTTGTACAATATCGTCAACTCCACTTTGAACTATATACTCAATTTCGCCTTATGATTAAATTACTACAACTTCTTGTTTACGAGATATATTGGTAGATTCGAGTATATTCGAGAGTTAAGCTGACCTCATTGTGCGTATATGTTTCTCTTTCAAGTGCTAAAAATTAGTGCCTGAGTTTATTATTGCAATTGTCCATTTATGGGCAGGCCAGGCAGATCATAAATCTGTATAAGGGTTGAGGGGCGATGCCCAACATACATCAAATGAGGTTGGAGTTGGACTGTTGGAGTCAAGGTCAATGGATCCATGTTCTGGCTGCAGAGATTATTTTATAATACAGGATAAAATAATTGAATGGATTTTTATAATAAGAGTTGGCGAAGCGTGAAATCAATTTGAAAAAAGTATATAGGAATTCTATTCTAAATGGCAATATTTTTACAACTGGACAATGTACTTGTGGAGCTCTTTGCCGGATGACACGGCTTGGATTTTAGCATTTGCATAATGTTAATAAAATACAGATATATTAAGTACCCTACCTACTCCTCTTTGAATCAATGAATTAATATACAGGATATGTATCTACATATGCGAAATAGGCAGACACTTTAAGCTCTAATTAACTCTGTCAACAAGTCATTTCTAACTCAGCTCTAACAATCCCTAGTGGCCTGTACAGATTTCAGATATATCGTATCGTACGATACGATATTACTATTGTACATTTATATTTTATGGGTATATTCAAAGTTCAAACTTCAAAGTGAGTAAAAAGTTTTTTAATTTTTTGGCGTTTGCAGGCTATAATTATTATATGATACTATCAAATTCAATATGATTCAATATTGCATTAAATATTTTTTTACTATTCAGTTTTTTACAGAGGTTTTTATTTTTAATTTTTCAGACATAATTGGGATTTTTTTAGATTTACAAAGTTTTATTTAAAGTTTTCAAAATATGTACAATGCAATGCAATATAATAATATAATAATTAGCACTGTCCATGCATTGATTTCTAATATATATGAGCTTTTACTTAAGTCCAAATATGCTAAATTCCTCCTAGTATATAGCAGATTACAATCTATATAAAATAACTTAAAAGTATATATTTGTATAATTATTATAATATCATATATTATGTTGCAATATAAGAGTACCTATTCTTATGTGTGATTCTTCCGGATCCTTATACCTTAATTTTCATAAGCTAATTATTTATAACATCTTTCTCTTCGAATGACTAGATTGATTGATTTCTAAATTAATAAGACTCTTTTACGATATTAGAGGGTACAGTAACACTAACTAGATATTTTAAAGTTATTATATTTTAGGTAATCGATATATACCTACCGAACGTTGATATTATAATAAATAATAATTAATATCTTTTAAAGATAGATAGATTTATAAATAGTAAATTCTATGTCGAATTTTATCGTAAGTAAATCAATCAAACAAAATATTTGGGGACTTTTACTACATGCAGATGACAAAACATAATGGAAATAAAAAGTTTGTACAAAAGGCAGTTAATACTTTTTATAAGAGTATATTTTTAACCAGTTCTAATGATAGAATATTGAATTAATAAAGGATTATCGTGGTAGCATCATTATGGACCTGGACTCATTTTAATAGGAGTCAATTCCATTGTGCTGTAAGATCTTCCACTTTTCCCCAATTCCTTGAAGTGCTTCCCCAACTCTTTAAGGAGAGTCCCATATGTCACTGGGTCCATATTTTGTCCCAATTTATATATGATGAACCAATCTCCATAATTCAAGTCTGCGACAAATTCAAGAAGGTCATCCTGGCATAGGAATCTCGTCTTTCGGTGCATTACCCATAATCTCACCCTTGGGATCAGAGTTAGAGCTCGATATATCATGGCACCCACGCTGACACACGCAATTAACATAAACCAAAACCACAGGAAAATGTAAATCTTCTCGTTGAGGATGTTAATGGGGAGGACGCAGAGGAGGTCATAGGTCTGTCGACCAAAGGCTGGACCACCGGTAGCTATTCTGCAAGCGGTCATTGTAGGAAAAACTCTAGACAGGGGGTCTTCCCTGAGATACGGGCGTAAATCTGATAATAAAAAGATTTTGAGCCCATAAGAGGAGAACTCATAGTTGAGGAAGGCGTCCATTGTAATTAATTGCGTAATGATGTTGGCGAGGTTAATCATCTCGCAAATTACATGATAAATAGCATATTTGGTGTGGTATCCCCGATTTGGGACAAAATATCTGAGGACGGATCGAATGTGTTTCAATTTCTTTTCATCATCCAACATTAACATTGGCAGATTAAGGTTCCCCGTGAGCATTTTGATGCGACCACCCTCCAACTTTTTCCAGATCCAATGTGGATAGAAAAATAGGGTAGCTTGGCCCATGAGGAATAGCCAAACCCACTGGAAATTTATAAAATGTCAATCATTTATTAATAAATTAATTGGATTGCGATTTATATACCTGGTAATAAGTGTGGTAAACAATTTCCTCATCCTTTGTGCTCGGGAGTACCCCCGGATGAATCTCATTCTCTTTTACTATACAATAATGCATTAATACAAAATAATTCCTTTAGAATTCTCTAAATTTCCAACATTACCAGCCTCATATGTCCATTTCCCCTTATCCAATTTGCCTTTGGTGAAAGTGGCGTGGATCCAACAATAATCATCGGCAATCTTCTTGACATCTCCGGAAGATATGCAATTAATCGGATCCCCTGTCATATAATAATTGAGAATTTGTAAAAGAATTATCCTTTAAAAAAAACTCACCAAAATATTGTCGAGATGTGACAAGGACTGAGAATACAAGGAGGGGTAATACAGTCCATCGATAATGCATACGGAACCCGACATTGTCGATATAAATCTTCCTTCGATTGAACTTGAGGAGGTCTTTAAATGGCTCTGATATTAACTTATTCATAAAAGGAACTTGATATAAATGGACAGAGAGGAATTGACAATTGTCATTTATTAAAGTCGTTAGATCGGCCTACATGGATAGTCTAGTATTGAATTTGAAGAGGAAGTGCACACATTTATTGCAAAATGACATTTGGGCAAATTCTAATTAAAAATACCAAAGCTCTGAAGGAATATTTATTTATTTGGCCTGGATTTCCGAGTAACCCGCCTCCAAACTAACCCCGATTCGGGAACCCTCGGATATCCTCGGCTTGAAGATGGTTAGGAAATGTGAGGGGATATGGTTCACAACGTAGGAACGCTCATATCCGCGTATTCCGGTGGGTTGATGAGATCTTGGGGCATTGGAATTACTCATATTTTTAACTCTATTTTTATTTTTACAATCCTTCATTTACAAGTCTAGCTTCTACTACGATTCTACAAGTACTCGTAAACAATTTGGATCATTTGAAGCTTGGGATTAGAGTAAATTTTAAAAATACTATCGAAAGAGCACATACCATAAAGTATTAAAAACCTTTGTAAACTCTAAATCGTATTTTAATCTGTAAATCTCATTATCGATTCAATCAAATGCACTCTCTGGCTTAGCTAGACTCTAGAGTTAGGCATAAGTTATCAATAGGAGGCCGAGGATGTCAGTATAATTTTGATTTACGTGCTTAGGTGTAATACAGATAATATTGGAAAATGGATTAATATTTTATTAACGCATATAAGTATTGCACAAGTACAGCTAAATAGAATTTAAATAAAATAGTAGGTAAACGAAGGTATTTTAAATGAAGCAACTTTAATGTATTATTAATTTATTACATATTAGATGTTTATTTCACATTTTGTAATATAAAACTTCTTATCAATTACATATTTTAGGATTAGCTTTAAGTTTTTAACTTTCTTCTATTTACACAAATTATACAGACTCACAGAGAACGCTTTTATTGATAAAAAGCTATACGCTAAATGTATGCCAATAATTATATAATATGAATCGTTAAATCTCATTTCGTAGTCTGTTGAACGTTCTACAATAGTTGAATAGACTTAGGATTAATCCATGTTGGGCTAGCATAGACTACTTATATCATTAAAGATCTGTCATTTTTACTACAGAATTAATCCTAGTACTACGATCAAGTATCGTTAAATATACACTTTCTACGATACAATTGTTATTTACATAGCTGCTACCCACTATGCAATGCAATACTAGTACTAAAGGTATTAAATACTATTGTTGTAGTATTGTAGTACTACTATCGAAGTACTAGCTATTAGTAGTATTTAGTAGGGTACTAATACTATTTGCATATGTATATGTACAATCTAAAATTAACAATTTTGAAAATCTAATTTTTGTAGCAAATAAGTGCAATATAGTGCAAGTTGTACTTTGAGAATATATCAATGATAATTTGTTAAACTTCTTAATTATTCACTGGAAATAAAATTAAGATATTTTTACCTACCGAAGCTTATAAGGGATTCGAGAAGCATAAAGTATTTATCAAAATGAATATGATTGCGGGAACGAGGATGGCCACTGGGGAAAAAAGAGCCATGGCCGATGAGCTGTATCTATTGCATCCGTCACCTAATATAAAACACACAAGTTTTAAATTACTATTTTGTATTAATTAAGATTAATGACCTTCACAGCATCTCACGCAGTCCATCTCTTTATTATAAGAGTCCTCACAGGAGCCAGAAAACAAAGCTTTCTCCGCATCCGCACTTTAAAATTTATTAAATCCTTTAATATCCAGTTAATAGGGTTAAATATATGCAAACCTTAAGGTGCATGGGCCAAGTGCACACCTTTTGATGATGGTATAATGTCCAGTTTCTTTAATATTTAATTCAAAATTATGAATTTATATTTTTACACAATTTATATTTTTTACCATTCTTTTTTATGTTGGTCATACAAACATCTATGAGAAAAATCGCTCAAAATACATTGACCTAATTTAAATAAATGATTTAAATGAATCTCACCGAAAGCCTGATAATTTGGGCATATTTTGAGGTCAGATTGAGTGCAAAGGGATTCGTCAGGAGTTTTTCCTTCGATGGTACATTGCTAGATTTTAAAGTAGTACCAAATTTGCTATATTAGATCATCCATTGCCCCATTAATTATATCGTAAATGCATTCTTACATAACACCGTATTTTGTTCTGAACGATGGACCCAGCCTCTGACTCTGTTACATCAAATATAGCATTGATTACAATGAGAAAGATTTATGAATAGAGCTTTGTTTCATTTAATTAAATAGGATCTTGCAAGTTCAATTGATTGAACTCCAATAAGTCAACCTCCAATCGAATCTAATCCACCAAATGAAGGAATGTAAATTAAATTCCTACTTGGACCACCTTTGCCCTTTTGGTTTTTCGAGTATCTTCGAGTATCTTCGAGTATATTAGTACTATACAAATTACAAGGCCAGGTTTAAATTGGAATTCCGTAAACAAACTATATAGGATGCACCCGGAAAATAGGATTATGAGAATCTTTTTTTTGGGAGATCTACGCAGCATTCAGCTATAAGCTTATATTTATATAAACCTGAGTATTAACCTGAGCAGAATCTAATTCGAGTGTCATCCTCTCGAAGGATAATCATATTACAAAAAGGATCAAAGAATTCACCTCGGAGGACTCAAATTCAAGACCCTGGGATTAATATTACTTTGATCCTATGAGATATATTGGATTATCCGGGGGAATTCTAAAGAATTCAAGGGTCAAAATCGAATTTTGGGCGATCCTCGTAGTATTATATCATTTTATATGTATTGTTGCAGTAAAAGTATGCGATAATATCACTTCTACACATCTATATCGCTATTCTATTCTTATGAAGAGTTGTACCTATGTAGTAGCATATTAGTATATTAGGTAGGTACTACGATATATAGAATGATTAGATCATTAGAGGGGAATTGAAAGTGATTATAGTTGTAAATTGGTAGTGGTATTTCATTCGGGATAGATCAATAAAATGGGATCTCCCATCATTAGATATTATCTGTAGTATCGTATTTACTACAATATATTGTACATTACGATCACAAGGTAGGTGTAAACATTTTTGTTTCACTTTTAATTTGCATATCTGTAGCCTATGATATCATTTGGCATGAAAAATATGGATTAATCAAGCTAATGCATAGGGGGAAAGGCATTGGGCGTCCCTTACAAAATTCGGAAATTCGAAATTGGCACGAATTCGGGGACAAATTGAGATGACTTGCGAGGGGAGAGATCTAATATATAAGGCTTTGACTCTTGAAAGATGATCCCGGGGGTTTTGTTTGCTGAAAAAGTTAATATCGAGTCCTTTGTTTAACTCGGCTTGGTATGTTTACCGTCCCATCTGATTTGTTACTAGCACTCTCAAAGAAATGGGCCTAAAGGCCT
>JAAZTK010000907.1:0-16590 GCA_036507255.1 Megalothorax incertus
AGTGAACTCCACCTCCTCCTTGCATAGAGTAGTTTCCACCACCAGAGTAATTAGGACCTCCAGGTGGATAAAATCCGGATTGCCCACCAGGTCCCTGAAATTTTTGAAAAAAATCCAATTAAAAAATTTTACAAATTCTTTTTTTTTTTTTTTAAAAAAAAATTGTTTATCCAGCCTAGAGTATATAGTCAAAAAGCAAGTCAATACCATTCCAGAGGAGTATACAAACTGGAGGTGACGCTGGAGAATGTCACTCCCTGGGTCCTCTGAAATGACCGGTAGTTTCGGTCTATTTGTACAAGTGTTTTCTTCCATTTATGATAAATAAATAAATAAATAATAATACACAAAGTGTCCGTATATATTAAAACTTGAAACCTTTTGAATACAAGCTCGATTTTTATTAATCCATATTTGTCCACAACCCTAGTCCACGGCACAAGGGAACCCCCATTGAAAACACCTTCTCAAAATCCTTTGAATTCTTAATGAGAGCCGAGAGTCACTAGCTTCCGAGAAAAACCTCTATCCAATTACTTTTGCTCGCAATCTAGCTACTATTAGGGCATAGGAAATTTTAAAACATATGTTTGCTCCCTCCGTTGACAGCTCCTCCTCCTCCTCCTCCTCCTCCATAATAAACATAGTCAAGTGGTGCAGGTTAGTCTTACGTGGCAACTTCTCTCCTGCCACATCATACTTAACCAAGCACTATTACATAGTTAACTAACTACTACAAGCGAGAAATGTATCAATATTAAAATCATACGGAAACATGTACTACTATCCGTAGTATAGGTTCACCGTTGAAGCATATTGCCATTAACTAACTCATCCTCAGAGTATTTAGATCCCTCTAAACTCCAAAATACTTATATTACACATGGGCCGGTTGACCGCACTCATCCTCAGCCTCTAGCTGTACACCTCCATTGATTTATGGATTTTTGCACTTGAAAAACCGCAATACAAAAAAAATGCATTCACATACGGATATATGCATTCATTTCTAATTTAAGAGCCCATGAAAAATTCATCATTATTTCCTTCACAAACCAATATATTTCCAATCTACCCCGTTGTATACCTGAATATCCGTGAATCATGTGCAATTCCTAAATTAAACACTAGTTTAAAAACCGCAGATAATTTAAACAAAATACTCACGATACACCATCTCTACTCTAATTAGTTTTGTGAATCAAAAACATATATTTCTCCTATTTCTTAACCCTTTTTTTCATCTATCGTACATGACCAAGCTTTGTTCTACATTGATCCTGAGATGCTGTACACGGATAATATTATCCGGATCAATGTTCAGCAAATACCGGCTTTTTATTCCATGTAATTTGTAATTTAAATCAATAGTCAATACAAACAACACTCAATCCTATCGTACATACCTACAGCCTTACAGGCTTCCATATAACAAGACTACAATCCTCCCCGTAACATCCTTTGCCTTATAGAATTATTCTTAAATACTCTGGTACTTTTCCATTCCTCAGAAAAACCTGCTAGTGAAGGTTTAGAGTTTCTAGTCCCATCCTAAAGCTTTTTTTAATGAATTAATGAATCTAATATACTTTGTACTACATCGAGCCGTGTACCACCGGTCTTTTTTAAGCTTTTAAATGTATCTAAAAGTACGATACATACTCGTATACTCTATTATATCAAAGTACGATGAATAAATTACAATATACAACTCGTATTTATATGAAAAAAACATAAAAATTAAATTTATTTAATTTTTGAGGGATTGGGGGGACCTTATAGTGATCATTTTAAGCAGGTGCTTTATTATTATCACACGAGTCCCCCCTTAACTCCTTCTACATTGCCGTAAATGAACCCCTTCGACTTCATTCATACCATCCTCATTCCGAGCATCCGCGAGAACGGCAAAAAAAAACTCAAACTCTTCCACCCCACCACCACCACGATACATTCCATTGTGCCCACCGACCTAAATTCCTTCAGAATACCTCCACATCTTCTTCCTCCTCCTCCTCCTCACTTACTTTACCATTAACTCATCTCAACTCAGCTAGACTCAATTAAGTATATCTGAATACAGTCAAAATCATTGTTGCATCTTCCAAAATCTTAAAGCCCCATCCCCCCATCATCCTCGACTTGTGCTGTTGCTTCTCCGAGCTTTTGCTACTCATCTTTCTCCCCCTCTCACTCAAAAAAACCAAACAATTGTGCAACCAACCCCGACTATAATCCATCTATCTGCATTATATCCTCCTTAATATTGTTGATACGATAAGCACTCGAACACAGATAGAGAAATATTAATATTGCAATATATGGGTAGTAGTAGTAGTAGTAGTAGTAGTAATACAAGTTAACAAGGGGAGGCTAGAAGACTCTTTAAAAGTTTTAATGGCGGCGGCCAATAATGTGCTACTTTTAAAACCCCTTCATTCATTACTGTACACAGCTCCTCTTAAGCTTCCCTCAAGCTTATAAGCATCGAATACACAACACATCTCTTCATCTAACTATCTCTCCAATAAACAGAATGAAATATCAGGCTATATTTCGTACGTAGTACGAGAGTTACAATAATACAAGTTGGACTCAAATCATATCTGCGGGCTCCTCGGCTTAATTCAAGTACAGTTACTCGCAGACCTCCTTCTCTCAATCCAAATCCAATCCAATACTTTAGTCTATATCGTATACTTAACACAACAACACTCGAGGCTCGAGAGTGCAGAGGCTCCGCTATTTCTGCCCCCACTTATATTAATATATATTGTATGAGATATGCCCTTATATGGGCATATTCAATAAGATCCTGCCCTATACAAGTATTACTAGTAGTAATATTAAATACAAAAATGGAGCTTCCTTCCGCTCTGCATACCCAATATATTGTATTAAATACGAATACTTTGTATTGAGACTGGTCTACTTTTGTGAACTTATGCGGAGAGCCAAAAGCAACATTGTTGTCGCCGCTCTCCATATTCCATATGCAAATACAGGCCGGAGTAGGTACTGCAACAACAACTTGAGGAATCCCATTTGCTTCCTCCGCCTCCAATTAAATTACATTGCATAGGTACTACTACTACTACGATATACCTACTTACTGTTACTCGTACATTTTGTATAAAGTAGTAACATTTATTAGAGTAATGAGAGCTCTTAAATATTAATCCTACGAATTCAAAACTACTATGTAAATATTTCAAATGAGCTGCGGACACGTGGCCAACTTCAAGAGTTACAGAACTTTGAGGACTCGAGCTCATGGCTCTCGTGAAATCAGTCCCCTTTTGCTCTCCGGAACGATCTGCTCCTATCATTCGATTCATAGCTTTAAAGCTATATTTTAGATATACGAGTATATATTGAATCATTCTTTCAAATTATTGAAACATTGTGCAGAGATGGGCGGATGTGATTGAGGGTATAGAGAGACTAAGAGTTTGACTTGAACCCATCCTGAATGAATTTATAAATTTATCTTTTGCAGAGAGCTCTCTCAATTCCAGTTAAATCCATCCTCTCCATCCGCTCCCATGTCCTCCGCCTCCTCCTCCTCAGCCTCTCAATCTTCCTACATATTCCTCCAAAATTCCAGCCTTCCAGGAAAGATAAGGGGAGGGAGAGCAGTTGTCAATCACATGTACATAAAATTGTAGATATGAAAAAAGTCCCGAACATCCCATCCCAGCAGCAGTCGAAGAAAATAGTTTATTAGTAAAGGCGATAAATAAAAATATCAATGATTTGAGTGAGGTTAAAGGTCAGCTTTAAAAAAGGCGCTGGAGATGAGTTAAAATGTCTTTGACATTTAACTTGTCCTCATCTCTCGGAAGAGTTGACCCCTATCAATGGTATCGTCGATATAAATATCGATATAAAATATAAATAGACGAATGAATTTTAATGGGATTTAAAAACACGCAAATCGTACCCCCATCAATGATTAGGGGTACATTTAAAACCCCAAATTATATATTAAGGGTTTTAATAATGGGCCGAGGGTGGGGGGATTTGGAAGCGAACCACCTCCAACAGTCAACAGCGACTGTTGGAGTAGCTGGGGTAGGACTTAATTCGAGCACAGTCCTTCCTGGCCGATTTCTCTTTCGACTTCCTTTCTAAAACATATCCCGGCCTATGTACTATGTCCGTAGTACAATTCGCGTTCGCCATTTGAAAAAAAAAGGTCAAAAACACCACTTATTCGACTTATATTGACGCTTAGTTTCACACATACCCGCGTGCAGGAGCTCCTAAAGAGCTGTGCAAATAGTACTTGCAATGATTTTAGCATTAAGGTACTCCAAATCATACTGATATCACAACACTTTACAATATACTTACTTTAGTAAAAATACCAACTGTCAGTTAGACTCGACTGTTAGATACATATCTATCCTATTCTAGACATAGTCTACTACCTAGTAGTACTGTGTACAATATAAAAATGGTCTTAATAGAATATTCTTATACAACATAGGGGCTAGGGTAGGAAAAAAATTTGCAAATTCCACAGACTCGTGAATGAACGAGCAAATATCCACTCTACTATACGATCCCCCTTTGAGTTTAAATTCAATACATTCATATTGAATTTTTTGGGCTTTAAAAGAGCCTTTAAAAGCAATTGATTCCCCTTGAGAAGAGGGTCCTAATCCTATAATTTTGAAATGCCCATCCCAAGATCTGTTTGTTAATTTCTCGCACATTGTTAAATCTTTGATTAATCTTTTAAGATCTTTTGGGTGAATTGGCCATTTCAATTACACACATGGAGGCTAGCTAAGCTATAGCTCTGAGCCGATAAAAAAATTACTTAAGAAAACAACACCCCAAATGCAAATTTACAAGTTAAATGGTCGGCTAATTTGAGGGCCGAGGCGAGAGAAATATGAGGTCGATTCCTTTATCTCAGATTGACATTTTACAATGTTTGAGCCGTCGTTGAACAGAGCCGAGGAGGAGGGTGGAGGGTGTGGACTCGCTTTTCCATTGAATTTTTCTAAGCATTATGATCCCGCAGTACTCTTGCCAGATAAACAGTGAAAGATTTTGTGAATAAAATCTAATGGGAAGCGAATCCTCCTCCTCGACGACGACGACGACGAGACCGAACCAATGGAGCGGAATAGGCCCTAAGATGAAACATAGCCAGAACATTGAGAGTATACTCGAGTACTAATACAGGTCAATAAACCTTTCCTTACCTTGAAATTCTAATTCTTATTACCTACATTACATCCAGCCCCTGTACAACAGCTTATACGATACTACACCAAATGAAGAAGAAGACGAAGAAGAAGAGGATACTCTAGCACTTGTTCTATCCTCATATGCATACTCTCAAGTCCACCAAGAGAGGAATTTGCATAAGAAATGGACGCTCGTAATCTCCTCAAAGTTCCATCCCTTCCCTCAGCTCTCAGACTGTTCGGGTTGTTTTCCTCGCATAATTTCGAATGCAAGAGTCGTAGTCTAGCGAATAAATCAAAGTGTACACTCATACAAGACCATGATCCTCGCCCTTTTTGCATGTAAAATAATCCAAAGATTATCAAAGCTTTTTTCAAATCTCAGCTCAGTTAAACACACCGTATACCTACAAGATCAAGTTAAGATTCCAAATACTAGGTATACGAGTAAACTCGCACACCCTTCATTTTAGAATCTTGCAATTTCCGTAATTGTGGACATTTTTTAAAGTTTGAGGTCTCTCGCAAAATGAGAGACCGAGTGAAATGACTTGCTCTTTGACTATTTTTACAATTAATTTTAATTTTGCAAGGGATTTTACTTACATAAGGGATGGGCATTAGCGGCGGCATTGTATTATGTGACACAATAACATGTCGAAGTGTCCCATTCTCGTCCACAATTTGCTGCACAACGTGTCCAGCGGGAACTGAAATTAATTAATTAAATAAATATTGATCAATGATCATTCAATTGGGTATAGTACCAGAGTATGGGAGTGGAATAGGCGGTGTGGAATTAGTAGAGACCAAAGGTACAGTCATTGGACCTGAAAAATCAGTGTAAATAGTCATTTAATCAAATCAAATCAAATAGGAATATAAAACTTGAAAGCATTTAAGCGTCCCTATTTACTTTAAGCATTTAATTAGTTAAGCACGATGCGGAGGACCTTAAATTAATTAAATCGGATCTAAAAATAATGGCGAAAAAGCACCGAAACGAAAAATAAATTTAATAGAGCATCCCCAGCCGCCCTCAACCCACTTGTTGAATGTCAAAAAGGGTGATCCCCTCGCTAAAAAAAGCATCATTAAAATTGGACATATTTTTACGTTTTTTAAACCTATTTTTAAAAGTTTGGAGACTTAAGTTTGGCTAAACGAGACTCTCAAGCCGAGGAACGTGTCAAGAGTTCCCTATAAATGGAATAAATAAACATTCCATATGCTTTCACATGCCCCCCCCCCCTCTATTTTATTAAAAGATCCACCCACGCCTCCCCCCCGCTCACCTAAAATAAACTCTATCCCAAAAATAGCTTATTTAATTTCGCATTTCGCACTCCTACGAAACCCCCCCCTCCATTTTATTAAAAGATCCACCCACGCCTCCCCCCCGCTCACCTAAAATAAACTCTATCCCAAAAATAGCTTATTTAATTTCGCATTTCGCACTCCTACGAACCAAAACACTTGAAAAAAATCAAGCTGAAGAGCTCATACCATCGTAGTATTTATAGGTAGTAAAACTCAGGATAAAAGTGCAGTCGAGTATTTGTAGTCATTTTGAATGCAGTTGCCGGTGCATTGAACTCGAATATTCCTCGATCCCCTTCCCGTCAGCAGGATCCCCCATTACTATTAGTACTATTACACATTCAACAAGCTCCTCCACGATCTCCAATAGGAGTCGAATAGGATGTAAAAATGAATCTACAATTAAATCCTTGCAAAGGAGAATTCTCAATCTCGAATAATAGTAGGTACAAGCTGTTTTGAAGCATATCAAAGCATCAATGCATAATTTCTAATTATCACAAATCAAAAAAAAATTCAACTATTACTTTTCCCATTAAGATATTGAATAAGCTAGGCCTAAAATACTACTTGAATTTGTCTAGAAAATACTATGTAGTTTATTAATATGCCAGCTTTTTGGGGGTGGTTTGCAAAATCCTCGACTCCTACACATTTATTTAAAATCCAGCAATTCCTGGATTTTTCCAGCAAGCAATGTACATCTTCCTCCATTGATCTAATAATAGACTTTCAATCCCTACGAACGTCGAGGGCGGTTTAGCGCTTTCATTTCAGTCCTTGAAATATTTTATTGACGTATACATGAAATCTGAGCATATCTTTTAGCCTTTTAAGGCTTTAATAAATTGATTTCGAAGGATTCTAACCCACAAAACTCTTCATACCCCCCACCATTTGTTGAAGGAAGCCTTCAAAGAGGCTTCCAAGAATCGGCCCGATATATTTACATAGGCTCAAGACTCAACCCAGTTCCAAATCTCTACTTTTTCCCCACCCATACTCAATTATATGTAAAAAGCTTCAAGGATTCTATCAAATACTGCTAAAGCTCATTAATATATTACAATGTACGGATATAAGCACATTCTAGAGAAATTAATTAATTAATTAACCAACTCCCCGATCAAAATAACTCAATTTGGGGAAATTGAAATAGTTCATTTTTAAAAGGTTAAGTTCATTGTAAATTTTAATTGCGATTTTAAAGAATTCCTTGCAAAAAAGCCTTATAAATTCCCATTTAATTAATCCACCATCCGCGCAAAAATTATTGCCATTTTGTAATTAATTTCTAAAAATATCCTTAAAACTTTTTTAAAAAAATCTCGCAATTTTTCGCAATTTTTTTCTCGCGACGCGTCCCAAATCATTTACCGTATTCAGTGTTGTATATCTGTGAAGGGTAATCCGTAGGACAGAACCCATATTCGGGCCCATAAAAGGTACAATCCGGTGGGATTGGTCCATAGACTGGATGAGTATTCGCAGCTCATGAGATTGGGCGGAGTAGCGGGTCCAGAGAGACCCTGAGTGTAAATTACATCCTGGGATCCTTGTTGCCCATGATGGCCATTATGGTGAGCCGTCTCACCCGAGGAAGAAGTGCTCAACATGCTATCCAAGTCTTTTTTTTATCAACAACCCTCGCGCTTCGGAGGGAAGGACAAGAAATGACTTTTTTAGAGTCCGCAGACCCTTTCTCAAACAAACTCTTTCTCCAGGATCCAATTCTGCAACAAGTTAAGGGGAAAAAACCTTTTGTAAATTAAATGCTCAAAATTTAAAGGCATGGGGGATACTCGTATGGTTCTCGTAGGATTCTCAAAGTTTTTCCAATGCTTTAAATTATCATTTTATGTATATATCCCCATTGTTCTCATTCACTATAGCCTATATGATATGCTCGCATTCCAATCCTATTTCTGATTTCATTTAAACAAAGTTCCGGAGCAAGTCAATCCCAAATGTCTAATGCTGGTCGAGTGACGAGAAGACAAAGGGAGTCAGTCCTCGAACCTCCTTCTGCATATGCTCCCATTAACAAGACTCGTAGAGAAACAGTAAATGTGAAAGCTTGGGTTCAGAACATGCAAGAAACTCTAAATTATCTCCTTGCACAGTTAAAACCCCATCATTCCAATGCACTTTTACTCCTCCTCCTCCTCCTCCTCCTCAAAATGATGGATGCTCATTAAAAGCAGCCACACATTGTACATTTTGAGCTCCCCAAATCCAATTACGGTCCCAAATGTCTCCAAATCTCTTTTAAAAAACCCAGAAACTCACTGTGAACTCGCAAACCTTTACCATTCAGTCAAGTAAACAAGCTTGGAATACTCCCCAAATTTTTAATCAAATGTTTTGGCATTCAGGCAGGTAGGCAGAGGTCACACCGTGTCTTCTCCACTATAATACTTTATCCTAGGTAGTACTATACTACTGATATGATAGAATACTTCAAAAGAAGGCTGCCGTATGATTAAATACCTGAGATCCCTGATATCCTATAGGTATTACTTACTACTAAATAGGAGCCAAAATTCCCCTTTATATACAACTTGAAACCCCTATTCTTCCTGTGAAAAATTTACTGAGATTTTAAGCTTGTTAAGGAGCCGGGGCTCCTCTCAAGCCGGATTTAATACACATTAATTCAATTGTAAAAAGGCTATTCCTTCGACTTATAACTCCTACTATTACTTAGTACCTATCCCATGTCTCTTTCGAGCCACGTCTCGTTGCACTCTTGCTTGGCTCCTTAAATGACAATACAATGGGTCTAGTAAAAAGTATCTCGAGTATTGTACGTGCGGGTAATTTACTCCTTAAACTTTAAAGTCGTCACTCAAAAGTCAGCTCTAAAAAGAAATAAAAATATACAATATATCTATTCTACTTCTAAAGCCAGAGTCTGAGGGCCAATACCCCACATTGTAATTTTCAATGAATTCATATAGTACCCAGTACAAATTATACGGAGCACATCCGCACCACCATTCAAAAAACAACAAGTCTCAAAAACTTAAAAAATTTGCTCCGAATTCCAAGAACTTATTCATTTCTCAAGAATTGCATTAATGCGCACTTACGATTCGAACATACACAGTAAAAAAACAATATGGAAATCATCATCCTATTAAAACCTCAAACCCCATATGAATACACGTAATATGCACAAAAAACTACAACTCGGCATGACTTAAAACTCAATTAACTATGACCTACTCGAACTACTAATACAATACTAGTTTATAACTTCATATATGAGTCTAAATCAAACCTTTCTATCTGAATCAGTATATAATGCTATTGTATAATAAATTAATAATAGACTGCTACCTATATTTATCTATAATTAATTAACGTAGTACTAGTACCTCATTCACCTCGGCTAAAGCCGGAATAGAAACAAGTAGTAGCTTATATCGTGCAATCTACTACAATATCAATATAGGTATTTTTCGAAATTTCATCTATTTATTTATACATGCTCAATTGCATCATATTCACAATATCCAACAATTTTAGCCTTTTAATTAACCCCTTCCTTTCTCTACTACTACTACCTTCCTATCCATCCTTCCAATTCAAATTGCAGCTCTGCTAATAGATAGATAAAAACCCTAACCATCCTCGGCCAATTAACCCAATTTAATTCCATTCTACTACTTCTTTTATACCTATCCAAAAAGAGTCATTGATAATACGTGTACGTTTACATTTTGCAAATATACCTAAAAATCTACCTACCTCGTCCTATCCGTAGAATTGCACTAGAATTTAATTCAGTTTGACATAGGTCTATTTTTAGGATCAATAAAAAAAAAAGTAAACTCGACTCTCAATTTCTCTAAACAAATCCAGCCTACCTAATACTACGAATAATGATCCTCCAAGTACGATATACGCACACAAAAAAGATGCTCCAAACAAAAAAAGATATTTTTACTCGGATCGGATCGAGTCTAGACTCTATTGTACGTGTTTACGGAGGACGGTAATCTTGAGGAAGGATCCGTGTCAAAAGTCAATTTGAGCCAAAATATACATTGCTTCAGTTGCAAACTTGCAATATTGTATTCTATTTGAAGAATAGAAACAAAAAGTAGGCCTACAGTCAGTCTTCCGACCGTCGTTGCCGATAAGTTCAAAGATAATTGAAAGGGGTTCCTTCCATCGACGTCCAACAAGAAGAGTCGGACCTATTGGATTTCTGTCAAAGATGACCGAGTTTTTTTAAGCTCATAGGCTCCCCTAATACTCAAAATATCCGTACATGTGTTGCAGAAGAGTAAAACACACAATACGGAGCCACCGAGTCGATTGCCGTAATATAGAGGACTATATCGTCGTCCCTTTTGCATGATTAAATTATTAATTGGCTCTAGCTGGGGGTAGTAATGAATGTGAATGAAATTAAAATTGCAAGAGTCTAACCAATGAATTGAATTCTGCAAAAAAGACTCTAGTATTAGGTTGAGCTAAGCTAAAACCCCCCTTTCAAGCTGAGGAGGAGGAGGTGGAGAGAGTAGCCTACTTTTACAGCTGTCATACACCTATCCTACTACCTACTACAAGGGCCAAGAACAAAAAGCAATCCTCCTATACCCATCGTAATACTACCTTAAGGTATTCTGTATATACACCAAAGTTCCCGGAAGTGTCTCCTCCGTGAATAGTCCTTAAATACTCTCTATAATATTAGGCACTCCTTCTCAAGAGTGAGTCGAAGACTTTAGAAAAATTAGTGCCTTAAAACCCCCTCGAATAAAAATTTGCCAATTTAATTCCGTAGCCCTTTTCAAGTGCTCCTAAACTGACTGATTGATTAACTATGAGTCGAGAGAACCATATGCCTAAAGTAAATAAATCCTTTTTTTTTTTTTTAAATATACATTTGCAGTCGAACTATATCGGTCTGGTATATACTACTACTATCATATAGAACTTTGAAGAAATTAAATAAATGAAGTGGGGATTGTTGAGGAAAATACAAGTCCACTCGCTCTCTCGATTCCCCGAACTGCTTGGCTGCTCACCCATCAAATACAACTTTCTTCCACTACTTGCGAGTATTATTACAACTCAAAAAAATCCCCCATATACTACTAATAGTCTAATTCCATATATCACATTGAAACCGCCCCCCCACCGAAATATACCATCATTCCAAGTGGAATACTCGAATTCTAAAAACCAAAAAGGGCCAAAATTTAACCAAAAAGTGCACAAAATGCAATGCAATGAAGCCCTCGTCTTATCACTCTGATCTGTGGTGACACAGGGACTCGCTGAAGATTTTTCTTGAGGATATACGGATATGTAAAAGATCAACGGGATGGAACAATTGACAAGAGACTGCAGCAGTACCCAACCATAAATAAATACGATAAATACACCAGATTAGCTCAATTACACAACTCCTATAGCTTTATGCAGTCTGAAACTTGCAAATGCACAATTGAATGACATGTGTAAACTCAACCACAAGTACAATAAACTCATAGCACATAAACTCGCCCAAAAAACGAGCATATTGCCCAATATACCCTACATTATATTGCTATTCCAGAGCTTAGTTATACCTCAATCCTTCATTTACTCATTTCCTAATATTAAAATGGGCTCAAAATTCCAATTTTTGCTTACTTTTAAACGATCCGGTCCTTCAAAAAGGCATGCCGCCGCTCCCTACGATTAAAACCTTCCAAATTTGGTATTAACGGAACCCGGAGGAGGTGTATTAAAATTAATATTATCCCCTCGGGCAAATCTTCGTATCAATCCGATACAATACTGATAACTGTTCTCCGTTTGAGCTCTACCCTTTAAAATCGCCATTTCAATTTTAACAGGCATTTCCCACGTTAGAAATATATGTAAATATGAAATAAAACCCTCCAATTGCACGGTATAAACCCTCCGAGACACAGAACCTGAGTAGGATTTATTGTAAAAATCCTCAAAGCGTAATTAAGATTTTACAGCGTGTTAGAATCTATCCAATTAGCATCTCACTAAATTTAAATCTTTTAAATTTATCAGGCCCTACTCATTTCTTTAAGAAATCAACCCTTTAATCCTTTATTACTACCTTAAAATCCCCCAACCCCCCAAGGGTAGCTCATTAATGATTGTGGTAAATATTTTATAGCTCACTTTACAGTATAAATATTTTTAAATAGGACTACGATTAAAGCCCAAGGTGAAAGTCTTCAGAAATGCATTCCTTTTTTAAATACTTATTTTTTAACGATCTGATTCTGCATTTAAAAATTAAATCCCAATCTCTCGAATCAATACAATACAAGAGTGATGCAATAGGCAGTCTCCGAGTGCCAAAAAAGTAATTAGAAATCTCAGCTTACATTCGCGAAAAAATTTATACTTTAAACAATGCAATGCAATTCATTTTATGAGATGACCCACTCTCTGCGACGTCAATGTGCAGTCATTGTTAATTTGCAATCAATTGGAAATTGTACGTCGACAAACTTTCAGTTAAATCTCCAGCCTTAGGGGTCGAATCTAGTGGGTTAATTAATTAACCATTCTTTTCCTCAACCTCTAACGAGTAGGAATGATTTAATCATCATCTCAAGGAATTCAAAAAAGTAGGACATGAGAGGATGATCATACAAAGGTTATATCCATCCCGTTCAAATGACATTCCTCATATTCATCGTTTGAAACTGCAAAGATCTTTCACATCTAATGCAATTAATTAAATACCAAGATTCTTTAAGACTCTAGGGGGAATCCAAACGAAGAACGGAGTGGTGGAGACTCTTCGGCTTGCGCCGAACCTTGAAGAATGGCCAAAAATGTCCTCAAACGAGCAGAACGGACAATGACCATCTCCCCTCGTCCATCCAGACGGCTCTACCCATCTTGAAAATACAAGTTTCAAGCTACGTACAAACTCTTCTGGGTTAGTTCTTGCAAATTTGTTTGCCTGAACCCCAAAAATGGCTGTAAAAAGTCACTTTGAAGGAGCTTCAAACCCCCTCCCTCTCACAAAGAACTTTAACGGAAGGTAGTCTCAATTGTCCTCACCCAACACACTCATTGCCCGAGAAGGTTTAACTTTTTTTAAAAAGATTTCCTAAAGGGAAATTACAGAATGACTTGCTCAAACTCTATACACATTGTAGTAGTACACTCCTCATCATTAAGACTACTGTGCATATACCTAGGTAGAATTCGCAGAGTGTATTTATCATTGATCTGGTCCTCTTATACTCCTCCTACGATCTAATAGTATAAAGGATTCGGGAATGTGAAAGTGAAATGAATTTTGTATATTTCAAGAGATGCACTTTCGACTCGCAATTTAACTCCATCCGCGCGTATATCTATGTATTTTTCACTCCCTTCACTCTTCCCTCATTTCGAGCCCCATTAGAATTATAAAATTCGTTCACAGACTTCCTCCTCCTCCTCCTCCTTTTGAAAAAAAAAATCCCAATCCTCCCCCCGACTCCCCCCACCCCTCCACGACATGATTCACCATTGAACATAGCTCCTAGTACTTGGATTAATAGATCCCATGATTTTAAATATGAAATAAAACGGCCCTTTTAAACACGGAGCTTTAAACATCCTTTATTTCCCCATTCCGTGACTTTC
The DNA here is from genome assembly GCA_036507255.1 of Megalothorax incertus. Lineage (NCBI taxonomy): Eukaryota > Metazoa > Arthropoda > Collembola > Neelipleona > Neelidae > Megalothorax > Megalothorax incertus. The sequence goes on from JAAZTK010000907.1 coordinate 14,157, forward strand.
CTCTCGTTCACAAAAATCCTTAAAATAAAACACATGATCATTCAACAATCCTAATCCCCTCCCATATCGTATTTAAATTCAATCCAATCATTAAATTTAATGAAATTCATATGGTCATTTAAAAAAGAGTGTTTCGAATCCCTCTAATGGCCCCTAGCTCCCCCATTTAATGTGTCCACATTAATTTTTCGTATTTGTACGATCTTTGATAAAAAGGATTTAATTTGTCACTCCTTTAAAACTCATATTATCCGTTGTGGTATGGCCGGAATTAAGTCATAAACCGATCCTTACGGATATTACGATACTATTAAAAGATTCTTCAAACGGGGGATGCAATGAAGATTGAAGGGTTGAGCTAGGGGCATGTTTAGAATTAAAATTTGTGGATTGTACTGTACTCGGAAAGGATTAAGCTATACGTACTTAGGTTCTACGTACTTTGAGAAAGTTGAAAAAAGAAATAGACACGTAAAAGAAGGTTGAGGATTTACAAAAGATTTAATTCTAAATTAAGAAACATTCATGAGGTATAAAATTCTAGGTATATCCAAATTACCTCTCGATCTGACTCCGACCGACCGACCTTCTTAAAATTTTAAATCCTCAAAATGCTTTCAAATGGATCCCAAATGGATGGAAATCCCCACACGATACTGTTTAACCTCCAACCAGGATCTCTACACTTAAGATCTAATTCTAAACTACCTTTAACTTTTTTCTGCGTACTATTAACATTCGTATCGTACAATATATTGTAATTTGCAATACTGAGATAGCTGTATTAGGTCCCAATTCCCAAAAGATTTGGAAAGGATTTTTATTTTTAATAATTCGAGCTAAAGGACATGAGATGGATATAGCTCATATAGGAATTCTCATATTTCTTTACGCAAAAAGGAAATATTTCCTTTTTATCGTAATTAAGAAAAATTCGGTATCAAACCAGATTTACAACTAAAAAAACGCTCACAAAAAACTCTTGGATAAAATAACAAAATCCACATCCATCAAAGGTACTTTCAATCTCTTTTACTCCATCATAGGTACCTTTTAAAGGCACGAAAGCCACAAGAAAAACAAAGTTGGCCATCCAGGAGTGAGGAGTCGTGCTCATCCCCCAGCCTGCATCTCCTATTTTTTGTGGATGAAGGTGATTTCATTTATTAAATTTAATCTCCTCCTCCTCGACTTGAATTCGGGATCGTACTGAGCATCAACAGTCGAGAGAACAACAAGAGAATGAGTCATAAAAGTCATAAATCGCATTCCAAAGAAGCCTAGTAGCAATTCTTATAGGGAAAAATTCCAGATATATCTCAAACCTCATTCCTCCAAAGCTATTAGAGAGCCAGGAGTTTAATAAAAATTATTAGAACCATTCTCGACTTCAAATATTTGATTTAATTGTCTCCACTGCAAAGGAATAAAAAAACAATGCCCAATTCTAGCTTCAACCTTAAAATAACTGTATAATTTTTTTTCCATTGGCCACCACAATAGCTAGGGCTTCTAGATGCTACAAATTCTTATCATTCCTCAGACTCTTTGCACGACTCTTGAGGATTTGGTGGTAGCTGCACATGGAGACTCAAATCATTGAGGGTGAAATAATGCGTATTTTTTACTCTAGGTGTGATCCTTGCCAAAGAGAGGATGTGGATGCGGATTTACCCTTAATTGACCCAATTTATTATAACTAGCTTTCACTCATTCATATCCCCTGACCATGCAAAAGCTCAACCCACTCATTCGTATACCTCTAAATGCATTTCTAATTCAGCTAAAATTCAAAAGGTCTCAATAAGAGTCTCAATAGATGGAAATTTTGAATTTTGGAGCATTGACAGCCCCCAGAGTTCCTCTCCACCATCTTTAAGACTCGAGTACAAGTGGTTTTACAGCTTTACTACTAGGGACAGGGTGCTTTAATAATAATTGCTCTCAACTGATGCAATTTTAACTCTATTAACACCTCCTGAAACGGCACCACCTTTCTTTCCACACCTCCCCTATCAAAAAATTCCTCAATTTATTCCGTATTAAACTATTCACATGTAATACCTAGTATAAGGATTGGCCCGAATGAATCCAGAGTACTGTTAGGTACTACGTACGTCGTAGGCATCCCTCAATTACAGCCCTATGCCACGCCGCGTCGAACAATGGAAAGTAATTGCTTGAACTTTGCTCCATTTTTCACCCAAAAATTTCAGGGGGTTCTGAAATATTAGGTCTCTTCGAAAGGAATTTCAACATCCCTTTTTTTAAAGATAAATTCGTAACCCTACATCTAATTTACATCATTTTTATATAGGTACAAAGGGAAGGTTTTTAAATTCTTTTTTTATGGTGAATTCTTTCCCTCAAAAAAAAAGTTATAATGTTATATATCAAATTGTCACGAAATGTAGCTCACATTCTCTTCTTCAGG
>JAAZTK010000908.1:0-16588 GCA_036507255.1 Megalothorax incertus
ATTTTAATAGGAGTTATAACCTCAGACCGTTGAGATTCGGTGAATTCCGAGGCGGAAGACTCAAAAATCTTGATTTTAGACACTTCTGAACCGAAATCTGAAGAAAGGAGAGCAGGTGGTCCACCCGAGGAGTCATCAAAACCTGAATTTGACCATCCATGAACCTGTGAATCCTCAGGGGTGACAGGAGCTTGTGTTGGGAAATGTCCAGAACAAAGATCAGTACAATCCTCAAGTTCTAAGGGAGCTCCTTGAATTGGGGAACGGGCTGGCTTGGGTGGAGTTGCCTTTAATTTCTCCATAAGCTTTATAACTTCATTTGGGATTGGCTCTGGCTCATATTGACTCTCAATTCTTAGCGATTCATCCAGGGCTCCAGCCAAAAAGTCTTTTGATTCAATCTTTTGAAGCTTTGGCTTTCGTTGGGGGGTTTTATTTACTAATACAGGGGGCTTGCCCTTGGGCTCTGCGTCAGATTCTTCGGATTCGGAGCTTTCATCGTTGATAAATGAAGAGTTTGCAAGCTTCTCCGCTTCATCTTCGACTATATCTTCCTCCATCTCTTCATTTTTGCCACCCTGATCCTCTTCAGACTCTTCAGCTTCATCATCCACGAAGACAAACTTCTTTTTAGAGACGCCACGCCGTGGGATTTCGTCATCAGAGTCATCAGAGCCTTTATTTTCAATTACTGTGACCTCATTCTCATCCTCAGAGACTTCCTCGTCCTCCTCTTCGTCTTCTACAGGTTCTCCATCGATCTCCTCCACCTCTTCTTCATCTCCCAGAGCTTCTCCATCATCCTCCTCACCATCTCCTTCATTACCATCATCCTCTTGGTCCTCTTCATCGCTAAAATTGTAATTATCATCGAGTAGCTCCTCCTCCACGTCCTCACCCCCTTCCTTATCCAAATCCCTTTCTTCAGAATACATTGCCTGCATCTTTTCCATTTCCTCCAACCTCTTCCCCTTCTTCTCTTTAATCTTATTCATTAATCTTGCCTTTAAAAGGTTATAAGTAGCCCCTGGCACAGCTTCCTTTTCATTATTAAATACTTGCGAGTCTTCCTCAACTGTCACATAATCTTGTTCCTCTTGAACCAGCTTTGTTATACCCTCAGAATCTTGTTCCTTTTTCAGAATGCTTCAAAAAAGAATTAATTTCATTTAAAACACATTTAAATTAATTTTTTAAAGGTCTTACTTGACGGTGTAATGGGATTCCTTTGCAGGGGGCTTCTTATAAGTTGTATGCTTGATGTATTTATTCAGGAGTGAATTAATTCCATCCATTTTACCATGTTGGACAGTGCTGGAAGTCTTTGCCTGAGGGCCAGAGTCAAATAAAAGGAAATCATTCCCATTCCCCGATGGTTTATACGAGGGTTTGGTTTTCATAATCTGCTCATAATTTGGAAGGCTTTTAAGGAGGTCAGCTCTCTTCTTGGGACCCTCCACCATCTTCTTGTCATTGAGGAAGGATTGTAATTCAGCCTCTTGCCTCTCAAAATCTGTCCCAAAGGGGAGTTCATCCAATGTCACCTCCATTGCTCCTCCTGGAAGGCTCCAATGATCCTCCTGTAAAATAGAATAATCATTTTAATTAGTTGGAGAACCAATTAGCATAATAATGAATATTTTTATCTTTAATTGACCTTTAAATTCCTTTTTTAAAAATTAAAAATTCACAATCTTCTTCCGATTATTTTTACCGCCCAAAACAAAATGCTCCGAAAAACACTATTTTAAATCAAATTAGGACGGACCAACGGATGGGTTTTGACCTCATTGGACGGAGGAAGCTGCTGGACACTAATAGAGTAATTTGCAATGACCTTTGACCTGAAATTGACGTAAAAAATGACGGAGTTTTCGCACCGAATTTTTTTTTGGTAAATAAAGGACATGGGCATTTCCCACCTTTTCAGGGCAGGTTTTAGGCTTACATATTGCCCATCTGATTTTGAATGAATTTGCAAAAGTTTTGAAACATTTTTAAAAATTTATTAAAATTCCAATTAATTTCAATTAATAATTGTTTTTTAATTGGTGGAGGAGGTCCTGAGGATGGCTGGTGCTGCTCTAAGAAGACTCATGGCTGAGTATAAACGTAAATTTATCCTTGGACTGAATTATTTTGCTTTTAAAAAGATTTGTCTTAAGAATTGGGTTGATTTAAAAATTTTGCCGATTTATCATTTGACTTTGCATTTTAAATTTTTGTAAATTAATTAATAATTGACCTTTTTAGAATTGACATTAAACCCACCGGAAGGAGGACTCATATTAGCCGGTCCAGTTGACGAAGAAAACTTTTTTGAATGGGAAGCTTTAATTGGGTAAATTGAGCGAATTTTGATTATGAATTAATTTATTTCTAATTTGAAGTTTAATTTCCTCTTAATTGATGCTTTAAAAGTGTTTTTTAATTAATTCTATTTGCTTTGCAGGGGTCCAGAAGGAACATGCTTTACAGGTTCATTAAATTCATTTAATTAAGGCCATATGGTCAATTTGAATGTATTTAAAATTTTAAATGAATTCCAAATGAATTCCAGGTGGTGTATTTCCAGCCAAATTGAATTTCCCAACTGATTATCCACTTTCTCCACCAAAAATGAGGTTTACCTGCGATATATTTCATCCAAATAGTAAGTAAAATGTCTCATTTGAGAGCTAAATTCACTTTTAGTCACTTTTTAATTTATTCACATTTTATAAAACAGTTTATCCTGATGGGAGGGTTTGTATTTCCATTTTACATTCCCCAGGGGAGGATCCAACGGGATATGAAACGCGTGCTGAACGATGGAGCCCTGTACAATCCGTAGAAAAGATCCTATTGTCTGTCGTATCTCTTTTAGCAGGTAGACAGCTTTAATCTTTAATTAAATTCAATTTCAATTTTTAATCTATTTGTTTTTTTAAATTAAATAAGAACCAAATGACGAGAGCCCTGCAAATGTAGACGCAGCCAAAATGTGGAGGGAGAATAGGAAAGAATTTGAATGGAGGGCAGTATGCCTTGTCCGAAAAACACTGGATCTACCTCCTCCTCAGCCTGGATTTTGTTTCCTCAAATCAATTATACCCAAAAAAGAGTCACAAGATGAAGAAATCAATTCAGAAGATAAAGCATTTGAAGCCCAACCTAGCTAGATTCCTTTTACACCGGCAAACGGTTAATTGCTTAAATCCAATCAATACTATAAGTATTTTAATGATATATATCAAGTTTGGTGAAGGATTTTTAAATAAATTAAAGGTTAGCTGCCGCATAAGATAAAATTAAATAAATCAAATTGATTTTGTATACTCAAGAGGATATTATATAGTATTTAATTCCGTTTATTCGCTCTTAGGATTAGTAGGTAATTACTGGGCCTATCTTTTCACAATGCCACTCGACTCGAATCATCAAATTCATCAAAATCTCTCTATTTACCAGATTACAAATGATTTAGGCACTTGAATATACAATACAATATACTCGGACTCGGTAGGGATTGACTAAAAATAGATCTTCATTTGATCCCTTATAAAAAATGAGCCCTTAGGATATCTTATCTTTCGGCCTTGAAGACCGCATCTCAAATACGATCATCGGATCAATTATATTCTTATTTAATACATAAAATTACATAATATTACACAATAAAGCTTTTAAATTATGGTTCCATCATCCTATTTGGTAATCCCAAAATATTTTTGGATTAATTTTTAATATTTGAATTATATTAAATTGTATTTCAGAAACTGTCCATCCTCCTCATCCTCCTCGTCACTCTTCTGGCACCCTTGACCTTTGGCATATTTTGGCCAAGACGACGACCTCATGGACATGGCCATGGACCTCATATTCATTGGCCACCTCACCCTCTCGTTCGCCCCTTCCTCCACCTCCGTCCAATTCATTATTGGAACTCTGGACGAGGTCATTTCATCGGATACCGAATTCCTCATTAAAATTATATCCATTTACGCCTAATTAATTACTTTTTACCATCAATTAATTGACAATAAATAAAAATCAAGCTCAAAATAAACCAAATGTAACGTCATTTGAACATTTCATTCGAATTCTTGCAGCTAAATATTGCAAAAGTTCAACCAAAACCAAATGCAAAATTCCAATTGCTTGCAATTTTTTGACAATAATTAATTTGCAATTAAATTAGAGCAATTATAATCAGCATGGAGTGTACTCTGGAAGGGACCGATCTGGATCAATTGGTGGAGGATATCGTCTCAATGAAATTGGGGGCAGATAAGGTGAATTTTTAATTGTTTCAATATTGTCAATCTGTCAAATTCAATTAATACTCGTAATTTTAATTAAATCTAATTAAAAAATCAATACTTTTAAATTATTTTAGGATATATACCAAGCCCTGTCAGCCCTTAACCACTTGGCCACCAAAGAATCCCCAAAACTCAAGCTCGAGGCTCGTTCTCGTCGAATTAATACCCCTGACCTCACCACCCTCATCGAGGTAGGCTACCATTGAGCCATTTCTCACGTTAAAAACCGAACCTAATTAATTAATTTTAATTGCAGGTACAGCATGTGGACAATTACAAGGAATTTCTGGGCTCATTTAAAGAATTAGTTGACGAGATTGGGGACCTTCACGGCTCCCTCCAAGACCTTTGCAATGTCAACCAAGTCATCGAAAAAAACCTCTTCGAGAGCAAGGCATCCTCAAGGTCTTTAATTGATGAGATTGGTAAGCTTGAGGGGGAGCGTAAAAAGCTTTGTTCTGAGAGGAACCTTGCCCAGGCATACCAAAGTGCTTTCCAACTTGACACGGCCGACCTTAAAGTCCTCCGAGGGACTGAGGCATCCGCTGACCTTCTTCCACCTGAATTCTTTGCTGTAAATTCATATTCCAATTGCATCAATGCAATGTGCATTTAATTATTTTAATATTATTATTAGGTGTTTGAAAAGATACAAAAGATTCAAGGGAATTCTGCAATTTTAATGGCAATTGGACATCAGCAGACTGCTGTTGAAATCCTCGACCAAATGAGCTTATTTCAGGTATATTTAAATATGATTATTTAAGTTTAGGGTCTAATTATATTATTTATGAAGGAATCAGCCCTGGAAAAGATTTATAGGTGGGCCCAGGGACATTGTAAAAATGTAGAAAGCCCTGGGATTGCTGCCGTGCTTGAACGTTCCCTATCTTACCTTCAAGTTCGACCAATGCTCCTAAAGTAAATTAATTAATTAATTAATTAATGGATGCATCGTGTATTTAATTAATTTGAATAGGTATGTCCTGGATGAATATTCTTCCCATCGAAGATCCCTTGTCGTACGAGGATTTATTGATTCTTTGACTGGTGGAGGAGGTGGTGGTGGTCAAAAAGGGATTGAAATGATTGGAAGTACGGATCCAGCACGTTATATCGGGGATATGCTTGCCTGGTATTGCTTAATTAATTTTAAACCTATTTTTAAATGAAATGTAATTGTTTTTGTTTTTCCAAAGCGTACATCAAATGTTTCCCACTGAAAAAGAGAATTTAATGGTACTTTTAAAGGGCTGTGATAAAATTGGTAAGAAATAACTCGTATAATATTGAATTTTGATTTATTTTTAATTAATTTTGACCTTTTAAAGACATTGAGGAGAAGCTAAGCTCCTGCCTATCTACAATTATGGATGGATTAACCCGTATATTGTCCGTACGAATGGAGCAGACACTCCTCTCGGGGATTGATTGCACTGTGATGAATCAAATTGATATCAAAATTGCATTTTATGAGAGCTCTATTGAAAAAGTGAGTCAATTTGCAATTCATAAGCATTTTACTTGAGTTTTGATCGTTTAAAATAATTCTAGATCATTCCTGGATCGAATTTGCATGCAACTCTCAAAGAACTCTCAATGCTTTGCCATCAAACCTTTATAAATCAGCTTAAAAGTCAGGTAATTCGCGTTTAAATCATTCCAAATGAACCTTTTTGCATTAAAATGTGAATATTTCATTAGATTGCAAGCGAATTGAGCGAATACCATCCTCCAGGTATGAAATTTCATCAAAAAGACCTCAAAAAAGCTTAAAAACCGTTATTTTTGAATGACTTTAGGCCCAGAACTTGCTCCATCTTCGATAATCTCGTCACTCCTAAGCGTTCTCGGGGATCTATTAAAAGAATCATCCGCCAATCCAACCCAGGGATCCCTTGAACAAATGCAAACCCTTATGAATATGATTATAACACCTCTAGCCTCAACAATTACCTCTGTAGCCTCCAGATTAGTTCATCCAGACTCTGGAGTATATTCTTGCAACTGTCTATCTCAGCTCATATTCTTCTTATCACAATATCCGAATACACAATCATTTCTCAATGTTCTAAATGGAGAGATTGAGAGTCATATTGATCGGCTGACTTCTGAGCAATCTTCCTGGATCCTTGCACAGTTGGGAGCATCACATATTTATACAATCCTTAATGAAAAGGTGGACCAACCTCTCTCCACCGTTCCAGGAATGGATGCTTCATCACTTCGTATATTTGAGGTATTTTAAAATAAAAGGATGACTTTAATTGGGGGCTAATTTTAAATTTTTAATCAGAATAAGCTGGATTCGCTGATGGGTGATCAAGAGTCTGCACTCCTACCTCAAATAACCTACATTTATGATGCTAATGTTAAGCGTACCATCCTTGTACAAAGCTTTAAAATCCTTTGTGTAATTTATAAGCAGATTTATGAGGCTGTGGGTGACCCTAAAAATAATTATCCGCCACAACTCTTGCATTTGAACCCGGGTAAACTTGAGGAGACCCTTTGTTCTTGAATTTGGATTGTTTTTAGTGGTATTTTGAGATTGTTTAATAATATTTGTATTGTAATATCTATTTACGAAGCGAGAAATAAACATTCCTTATCGGATTACGTGTTTATCTAATGATAATATAACTCGAGGTTGAATTATTTAATATTGTAATTTATACAGATATAAAGAGCATATGGGTATTTAGTTTTACAGTATGAGTCAGTGAATTCTTGAACCTTATTTGATTGGCCTATTCTTTCCATATGCAGCTAATTAATCTACGCCTGAATATGACCGTGTGTATTTTAATGATAAAACTATTTATATAGTACATTGCATTGCATAGCGGAGCATATGATCCAGAGAATTGCGACATAGTCATTGTAAGTTGGTGGACCACGAGAAAAACTCGTATTTCCAGCTCTGGAAGAATCCAATTTGACATTCAGATTGTACTCCTTTTAAATAATATTAGATTTGACAAAACATTATCTCAGTTTGTGCGATATATCATACAATTTCCTTTTGAATTCTTTGAAAGGTAAACATTTTAATTTATCTATAATCTATATCCGTACAATTCATTTGCAAGGCTGTGATCACAATTGCTTATGAGTATCCCGGATTCCATTTCGAATTGAACTTAGGATTAATCCATATTGGGGAATTTGGGAGGTTACCCCAGTCCGAGGTCGGATTGACCTTGATCCATAGTTCATATATCGGATAATGGGATTGGGATTTGGATGATTTGATCCTAAATTTTACCCAAATCAATTCGGAATCTCGGATTTCAAATCTTGGGATTGGGATTTTGAAAATTCGAATCCGGTCCTAGTCAATGACCGGATCCGAGTCCTCGGATTTCGGATCTCAATAAATATTTGGACATAATTTTTATTGATTTTTAGAAATGGGGGCGATTGAATCCTGTTTCAATTTCTTTTTCTGGCTTGTGGTCCTCATTATCTTCTCATGGTGGATTTCCGGCATCTGCTTCTTTGTCTACCTCATAGCATCAATACTTTCTCCGTGTATTTCGGGTCTCTCGGGTCTGGCTGACCTCACCCTTAGTGGGATACAATTCCCACACAAATGCTCATCAAATATGGTCAACCAGAGATCATACAAAGCTATCTAAATTCTAAAACGAACAATATTTAATTTATTTATGTAAGAATGACATATTTTTCTTGGGCAATACTCGTAAATTGAGTACATCCATTAAAATCTTCAAAAAGATATATACAAATTTTTCGATGATTCTCGAGATATTTGATTACCTACTTTAAATTGTTTTTAAGGAGCAAATCCTTTTATCTAAAGATATATATTTGTTTGGAATAATGAATTTGGAATAGGTATTTAAAAGGGGCTTGCAAAATTTATTGATGGACACAGTACTGTGGTTATAAAAATAAAATAAAAGCCTGACTATGTATAATATGTATATGTAGTTTGAGGACGATTGAGCGAAACTTATACTAATAAAATTGATAATTGAAAAAATAACGCCAAAAAAAGTTTTTTTCACAAGATATTTTCATTTAATTTATTATGAAATTCCTAAAAAAGCTAATATATTTTATTAATATTATTTTTGTAAAAATAATTTCTGTGCAATCTGAATTGAATTTTATTGGATTGGAAGAATTTATTGAGAATTTCCAAAATTGTTCGATTGAAATATTCTCCCCAAAATCCCTTAATTTCTGGGATATTCTTCAACCATATTCCCATTTTGAAAACAATGAATATTTTTCAAAATATTTCTACAATTCTCTGCCAATCTCGAGAAAGTGGTTTGGATTTTGCCAAGTAATTTGGAATTACAATGGGATATCAGATTATGATGACTATTATCTTAAAAATTATAATCAGTTTGCAAAAAAAGAATTATATATTTTTGTAAATGTTCTTGGATCAATATTAAATGAAGATCTATTAACTGGACTATCAACATATTATTTGCCAAAATATATATTTCTTTTATATTATTATAATCAAGGCAAGAATTCAAAACTCTACCAATTATATATATTTATAAATAGGCCAGGTGCTGGGAATTATATTAAAATTCCATTGATTTGCCCCATATCAAAATGTAGAAAAGAAATTGAGATTTATAAACAAGGTTCGATAAAACAAATCGAATTAAAAAATATATTCTTTCAAAATGAAGTTGGAGGAGATATTTTTACGAGTAAACTTACAACATTGGATTCACAAAAAATTTACAAAAATTTTCCTACAAACTTGGAAATTTTAAGAATTATTTGGCACTTTTTAAACCAAAGTAAATTTGATGTAAATAGGTCGGAAAATCTAATATTTTTAGGACAAAATGTTATTGAGATTAGTCCACTCTCCGAAAGTAAATATAATTATGGAAAAAATTATTTCGAAATATTTTTTTTGGCCCAAGATAAGCTTGAGGAAAAATATATAACATGCAGCGCCATCTCGCGGAATCATTTGAATCCCCAATCAATTCTCGACCCATTTGACCTTGGAACTCTTATTTCAACTTTAACCTCAGCATTTAGTTTAATTATAATTTTTTATTTTTTCGCCAAGAAAGTTCCCGCCAGATGGAGCTTCATTTCATTCGGGATTTTGGCTCCAATTTTAGGACAAGCTGCCATTATAAGTTCCATATTGAAAAAGAGGGCGCTGAGAGCACTATTTCTGGCATGGTATTTTGGGGCAGGAATTATCCTCTCTAATGGATATAATTCAATTGTCACTACTAATCTACTAGCGCCACTTCGGAGCGACTTCTACCGGAATATTTCTGAATTTATAGTTCATAATTACACCGTATATGATTATTTTTTCACATCTCATTTTAGTTCAACTTATGAAAGTCAAGTTGAAAATTACCTAAGGAATTTAGATCTCACGGGAAGGGGAAATGCGGATGGATTTGAAACTCTTGAAGAATGCCTCGAAAATTGCTCTAAGGACAGATTTGACTCAAATAATCTTATTTATTATGAAGTAAAGCCCAACTGCACATATTTTAAAATTTTCAATAATTTCAAATGTAGTTATAATATTTTTGCATATAAACAGTTAATTTACAGCTCACGATTATTAATTGAAACACATATGCGAGCACTTGAATTATTCAAAAATATTCCCGAAAAAGATAAATATTTGCATGAATTTGCCCAATGTAAAAAATCATTTCTCCTATCTGATTCGGCTAATATTCACAATTTGAAAAATTATTTTGAAAATAATCACAAAATTCAGGTATCAGTTGGGAAGACTGGTTTTATGGGTGAACCTAAAGGAATTAAGTTTTTTGATTTACCACCTAATTATGTCAAATCCCTTTTTGACAAGTTATTTGAGAGCGGAATTCGTCATTTCATCGACAATTTCAAAAAAGATGAAATGTTTTGGGGTAAATATAATTTTTTATTTAATTTAAATGAAACAAATTCTGGATTTAAACCCCAAAAATTGAAATCAAATATCCTCTCCCTATTTATTGTATTCCTTTGCAGTATATGTCTTTGCTTGGGATTATTCGGTGGAGAAATATTAAAATTTTATTGGGGAATTATAAAAAATACTTGCATTTTACAATTTAAAATATTCAAAATATTTTTATTTAATGCATTAAGAGCATTTCGAATCACACTGTTAAATATGATCATTAATTCAATTCATTCAATTCACTTAGGATTACTATCATTTACGGAGATATGAGTATTGCCAGCTATAATTAAATTTTAATCATATAGAAAATGGCAGTTTGAATTTTATAATTTACCTAGTTATACAATATTCTGGACTTTTTGTACTTAAGTATTTGTAAATATTATGAAATTCGCTATGAAAGTAAATGTGAATCCGAACCATTTTTAAAGTAATTTATTATAATATACAGATATTAAGCGAATTCAACGTGTAGGAATCTATCGATTAATATTCATTTAAATTATGGATTTTAAGCTTTTAGTCATTATTCAAATGACGAATAATTACAATATTCAATATTTATCTAAACCTTTGCTTAATTAGGGTACCAATATTTAAATAATATCCCTTGCATTTACGGTTTACTCAATTTTTTTATTAAAAAATATCTAAGTTTTTATAGACTTATACTTTACAAAATGCTTTTAGGACACTTAAATATGAGATATTTTAATTTGTTTTTAGCATATATTGTACAATAATTCTTCAGTAAAATAAATATTCAATTTTTATTTAAGTATAGAAATTTTTTTTTAAAAAATAATATTTTTGGAGGTATTTTTTGTATTGCACATTTACATATTTGAATAACACATATTTGCATAAATATCTGTATTTGTAGAAAAATAGCAAAAGTTTCACATAAAATTATCCTCTACGAATGAGGTATAAAGGTAGATCTAATGATATCCTAGGTTGGAATGCAATACTAAAATCTTCGAAAAATCGTGTTATCTATTAGCAAAATTTCAATCTTTAGAGGTCAATTTTTTCACAAATATTTTTTGTCATCGATCAATCTGACTATAAATTATATTCAATACATCAGTATTATTTTCAATCTTTAGGCATTCTTTGTCATCCGATAAATAAATTACAATTCGGGGTATTTTAATAGAGTAAACCTCTCGTAAAAAAAATAAACAATCCAATTATAAGTAAATTATCCCACCAAATCCAATTAAATTATCTATCTAGGTCATGTAAACAAATGCATATTTTATGAATCTAAAGTGTTTTATTATACAATGCATATTGGAATTGAGAAAAGTTATTTTTATTAATAGGACACATGAAATTGGTTATTTATCATAATACAATTTAGTAAGTATTTAGCATGTAAATTAAAAATAATTAATGATATTCTTTAACCAATCCTCTTTGAGGAACAGTCTCAAAAATTGCGTCTCCTGAGGTTATAAAAAGCCAGACCATTTAAGACCCGACCACATTCGGTTTGAAACTTTGAAGAAATCAGAAAAATACAATCTAAGAAAAAAGAAGAAATTAGGCAAATAAATACTTAGGATTAAATGGAGAATTTAAATTGCGTAAATATATTTTTATTTATAATTTATCATTATTCATCCCCCTTTCATTCTACACGCCATTCCTTTATAATAAAATTATATATTTTTCTTAATGTAATTTCCGGAATTCCTATTTATGCTAAATCTGAAATAAATTTTATCGGATTGGAAGAATTTGTTGAGAATTTCCGATATTGTTCCATTGAAATATTCTCCCCAAAATCCCTAAATTTCTGGGATATTTCCCAACCATATTCCCATTTTGAAAATAATGCATATTTTTCAAAATATTTTTACAATTCTTTGCCAATTTCAAGAAAGTGGTTAGTATTTTGCCAAGTCGTTTGGAATTACAATGGGATATTAGATTATAATGAGGATTATCTTGAGAATTATAATCAGTTTGTCAAAAAAGAATTATATATTTTTGTAAGTGCATTGAATCCAACATTAAACGTAATATATACTATAAATTATATGCCAAAATATATATTTCTTTTATATTATAATAATCAAGGCAAGAATTCAAATTTCCTTAGGGTGATTCCCCAATTATATATATTTATAAAAAGGGATTGGTCTGGAGCTGGATATATTAGAATCCCTTTGATTTGCCCCATATCAAAATGTAGAAATGAAATTGAGATTTATAAATATGGTTCGATAAAACAAATCGAATTATCCAGAACATTTTTAGAAAAAGGAGAAACTGGAAAAGAAATTTTTGAAAATATACTTGTATCAATGGAATCTCAAAAATTTGAAAAAGATACAAATTTGGAAATTTTAAAAATTGTCTGGAAATTTTTAAACGGATCCAAATTTCATGTATATAGTTCGGAAAATCAATTATTTATAGAAGATAATGTTATTAAAATGTATACTCCACTCAATGATAATGATAATTTTGGGAAAAGATATTTTGAAATGGTCTTTATGGTCCAAGATAAGCTTGAAGAAAAATATATAACTTGTTCTCCCATCTCTCGGAATCATTTGAATCCCCAATCAATTCTCGAACCATTTGATCTTGGAACTTTCATATCAACTTGTGTTTCAGCAATTACTCTCTTTATTCTAATTTATTTTGGGTCCAAAAAAATTCCCGGTAGATGGAGTTTTATTTCACTCGGGATTTTGGCGCCAATTTTAGGCCAAGATTCAAATTTAAGTTCGATTTTAAATTCTCGCGCTTTGAAAGCCTTGTTTTTAGCATGGGGTTTTGGGGCAGGAATTATCCTCTCTAATGGATATAATTCTATTGTCACTACCAATCTATTAGCGCCGCTTCGGAGCGACTTCTACCGGAATGTTTCTGAATTTACTATGCATAATTACACCGTATATGATTATTTTTTCACATCTCATTTTAGTTCAACTTATGAAAGTCAAGTTGAAAATTACCTAAGGAATTTAGATCTTGCTGGAAAGGGAGAAGGGAACAGATTTGCAACTCTTGAAGAATGCTTAAAAAATTGCAAGGATAGATTTGACTCAAATAATCTTACTTATTATGAAGTAGCAGGAAATTGCAGATATTTTAAAATGTTCAATATATACTCATGTGCATATAATAGTTTTGCATATAAACAATTAATTTACACTTCACGATTATTAATTGAAACTCATATGCGAGCACTTGAATTATTCAAAAATATTCCCGAAAAAGATAAATATTTGCATGAATTTGCACAATGTAAAAATTCATTTCTACTCTCAGATTCGGCTCAAATTCACAATTTGAAAAATTATTTTGAAAATAATCTCAAAATTCAAGTGTCAATTGGAAGGACGGGTTTAATGGGTGAACCTAAAGGAATTACGTTATATGATTTGCCTCCATATTATGTTAAATCTTTATTTGACAAGTTATTTGAAAGCGGAATTTATTATTTCATCAATAATTTTCAGAAAGAAGAAATGTTTTGGGGAAAATATAATTTTTTATTTAACTTCAATGAAACAAATTCTGGATTTAAACCCCAAAAATTGAAATCAAATATCCTTTCCCTATTTATTGTATTCCTTTGCAGTAAATGTCTTTGCTTGGGATTATTTTGCGGAGAAATATTAAAATTTAATTGGGGAATTATAAAAAATATTTGCATTTTAAATTTTAAAATATTTAAGGGATTTTTATTTAACGCATTTAAATCATGTAAAAATTAAAAATTCGCTATTTAATATCATCGTGAATATTTAGGTTATTATATTCAAAATTTTACCTTACCTATAAATTATAACAATTAAAATAGTCAAATTAATACTTACTAACTTTGTATTTCACCTATACATACATACTATAATATTAATAATAATAAAGGAATTATTATAATATTTAATTGTAAACCAAGTACGTCTTTTGCACTTGAAATAAATTAAAATATTATATTTTATAATTCAAATACAATACAATAGATAAGTGTTAAATTAAAAAATATGGTTAAATTTCTTTTCCAAAATCAATAAAAATATGCTAAATCCCATTCCAATTAATATTATTAAGAAATGCAAATATAATTCTGGTAATAAAATCTTTTCAAATTCTCCAATATTGTGGAAATAATTATTGCAAGATATGTCCTCCGTTTCAATTCTTCTCAAATAATGCATTCTCAATAGCCCTCTTTCACCCATTGCTAGCAAACTAATCAAGATTCATATTTTATTAATATTTTTCAAAAATATTTGATAAAATCTTACTTGTAATTAAATGATTCTTTAAGTGGGGATCCGTTTGGTACGAAAAATCCTGAATCTTCAGTCAATCTAACTTGAATATGATAAAATACTTTGCAATAATCCGCATCCGAAATATTCCGAACTCGGGCTTGGATTACCATTGCAGTTTTAAAGGCAAAATAAGCAGATTTTTCATTTTGATTAAAAATCCGATCAAAAACTTGATTTGCCTGAATCCTTTCTTCAACCGCCATATTTCCAAAATAATCCTAATCATGCATATTTAGCATTATTATTAATTCTTTCTATACAATACTTGCAAAATTCTACCGTAAAATACTTACATTCATTGAATAAGTACTGCTGATTTGCGTATATATTTTAAGATTATTTCTATTAACAAGTTCTTCAAATGAAGTTATTAATAAACGTCCTCCAGCCTGGAATGATACATATATGGCGGAATAATAATTTGTAATGAATAAAGTGAATATTGAGATTGATAAAATATAAAACTTTCCGCTAGGTGGCGTTAAATGAGGTATTTTTGGCCCTAATTAATTATTCCAAAATAAAACCTTTGATTTTATATACCTTTAAATCGTACCTTGCTGGAATAAAAGTCCAAATATTGTTTCAAAGGCATTTCCATGTCCCAAGGAACTTTGAGATCCAAATTTAATGATAATTCCGCCAGATGTCCAAAGGAAAAGTGTTATAACTCCGATAAAAAGCCAGGATGACCCGGTAAATGGAAGTGTAAGGATATTTCGTAATGACGAGACAGGGGGTTGCCGGAAATAAATGTAGAAATTTCGCCGGAAGAGGGCGTGGAGGAAAGATATGGCCATTCCACGTTTGAGATTAATTGTATGCGAGGTTATGCAAAGATCCACATCGCCATCTAGCGTCTGTTTTATAAGCCCTGTCCATGACCCATTTATATATTGACCCCACCAATGGCCCCAAACCGGGATCTCAGTCAAATTCATGGCATATTTTAGATCCATAAATATTGCAGTTGAGTAACTGTCCGCTAGTTGGATTTGACCTGATTTCCCCACCTCGATTGATGTTAAGTATTTTAATTCGGAAGAATTCTTGCAAAATATTTAGGAATTAAATTAATTTCGACATATACAGATATTTAAATTAGATTTACAAAAGCTGCCGTTCTTATGCGTGTTTGGTTCAGATTTTTTCTTCTTTTGATTTTTTGTAAATCAAGGTAAGATAAATCCTCATATCCTTTGGTTGGTTTGATCGTTTGAATTATCTTTTTTCCACCAATTTCGTATCCTTCTAATATTTCGTTATTTATCCAAAAATATAAATCGCTGTCAATGGAGGAAAGATTCATATTCTGGAGATTTTGGATTTGTTCTGGAGAATCGAGCTTAATCAGAAAATAGGGCTTCCAAATTCTCAAGGTTTTATTCGTAAAATATTTTGCATCCTGAATATGCTACAAACGATTATTATTCTTAATTTTTTAATTTTTTAATTATTTTTGTTTGTATTATAGTGATTTGATATTGTAAATAGTACGGGTAATTATAAGTTAGAATATGTACCTGTATTAAATTAGAAATATTTTCAAGATCTAATAAATAAATTACGCGTTCTTCACTCATTTGAAAACAATTGCTGATATTGACAAATGATATTAATCCATTCGAAAAATTAACTAAAAGAAATATTTTTATCGATGAGTTTACATATGTTAAAAAATATAAATCTAATAAAAAGGTACCTTTAAATGAATTTTTCAAATTATATGAACAGAATTTAAATTGTATTGCATTATTATTAATATTTAATTTTTTACTGGAATCCAAACATAAAATGTAATTCAAAGTTTTCAATATAAAAAATATTTTCATAAAAATTCGAGACATTTTTTTTTACAAAGTTAAACCAGATATCTGGATATAAAAAAAAGTATGTGCGTTATTTGCTTCGTCTTTTGATTGATTATTCAAAAATGTTTGGGAATTTAGTTCATAACTTGAAAGAATATTTTTTTCCCTACGACTTATAATACAATTGATCAAAAATTTATTTCGTAAATTGAAGAAAAT